>RJWK010010747.1:0-43194 GCA_004363435.1 Platanista minor | reverse complement strand
ACACACACACACACACACACACACACACACAAATAACTAGCTAGAAGGAATAGAGTAACTGGAATGCCAGGGGGGAGGGGATGGGGTAGGGGGGGATATAAAGTAGTCTATACCCCTGACTTTTGTGTGTGTGTGTTCTAATAAAACTTTATTTATAAAAATAGCCAGTAGGCTGGATTTGGTATGTAGGTCATAGTTTCCCAACCCCTGCTATAAATGAAACAAGGTTTACCATGATTAATCATTATGAAACTCAGTTATGTCTAGACCCCTGACTTTTGAGAATTTGCTCATTCCCTGTCAGAAGTTTCTAGGCCTAGTTTTTGGAATTCAGGGAGCATAATCTGAGTGCCTTGCAGTATTTTTTGGGTATTTTGTGGGTTGTTGGTTAACTGTGAGCTCTGAGAAGAAGAGTCTAACATTGTGCTGTTCAGTGTGGTAGCCACGTGTGGTCTTTAGATTTTAGTTCGGATTAATTAAAATTGGAAAAATTAAAAATGTGACTCCTCGGTTGGATAAGCCACTTTTCAGGTGCTTAGTAGCAGCATGTGGCAGGTGGCCGCCGTGTCGGGCAGTCCAAGTTCAGAATATTTTCATTATCAGAGAGAGTTCTGTCAGCTTATGCTGGTCTGAGAGCTTGGAATTACTTACTGTGAGTAAATTTCAAGTATTTTCTTCTGATTTGTACCTTTTCAAAATAAACTAGAACAGATTTCAGTAAAGCAAGGTGCTGGTGTTTGGTTTTACTATAGGGTGGGTTTTGTGCGTCGTGTCTCCAGTAGTTTTCTTTTCACTTGTTTTTATGTTCTGATGTGGCATCGTTACAAAAGATTTGCAGTAGACTGTATTTCTGGCAGACTTTGAGGCCCTTGGTGAGGGCAGACAGGGTCAGTGTTTGGTCCTTACAAGAGCCGGTCTTAGTTACTTCCCCACTGGTCCCATAGCATGGAAAATTTTTCCTGTACCGCCCGCCCCCCGACCCCTTAAACCTTTTAGAAGAAGTAAAACAAAGGAGGAAAGGATCTGTAAAACTGGAAATCTATGAAATGTAAGTCGTCGAAAGTGGGGTTTTAAAAAATTGTATAAGTATAAAAAGTTTTTTTTAAAGAGGAGAGAGATTTACTGAAAAGTGAACCACCATCTCCACTCGTCTCCCACCCCTTCCCTATCTCTAAAATTTCTGCGTTCTTTCCTTTGCCCTAATACGATCTCTGCTTTCAAGGGCACCTTCTGCTCATGAATATTTTTGATGTTTTACTTGGGAAAATGAACCTCTTCCTCTGCTTGCTTTCTTATTTGCTCACGTGATTATTCAAGAGTGAAAAATGATAGGGCCAGAGTTCCCCTAGTGCTAGGCACAGAAATGCCCCTCTGCTTAGAGTTGAGAGAGAAGGGCCCCCTCCTGTGACCCAGCTTGTTCAGGAGCACGTGCAGAATTAAAGAGCAGCTGTGGAGTGATTGAGTGGTTTGTATTTATTGTTTGTGTCTTTCTTTTGATTAGGCAGGGACAGTGAAAGGTCCACTGAATCAAAGCCAGAATGTGGGAAAGATAATTTGTGAGAGAATGAAGTTACCGTTGCTCAGAATTAGACTTGTGGAAAACTGACATGCTGCTTTCTTTTCTCCTCCCCGTAAATAAGTCTGCAGGTGGGGCTTCTGCCCTTTGTAGCATCCGTGCGGTGCTCGGGGCTGTGAGGCTCTCCTGCCTTCACTCTGCCTGCTCTCTTTCTTCAGCTCAGTTCTGTGCGGTGGGAGCCCAGGCATTGCCTTCTGTGTCAGACTGCGGTTGTGCATTCTGTGGCCCAGGTTGCCTGTTCCGAGCTGGTGGATTAGGATTGTGTGCGCAGGCACCTTTTTACCACCATCCCTTCCGTCTTGGTTGTCTCTTGTCCGGTGCCCTAAGCAAGTCAATTAAAGAACTGAGTTAGCTGCTCTCAAAGGATACTATAGGGACCTCAAATTTGGGCTACCTTACAGGTCAAGAGCTTCTTTCCTCTTGGTTTTTTGTTTCTTTTAGCTTTCTCAGTTCTCTCTTCTTTTCATACCTTTATAAAAGTGTTTCATTTTTAAGATGAAAATCTTCTTTCCCTTAGATTCAGAATATTAAACAGACGAACAGTGCTCTAAAAGAAAAACTTGATGGTGGAATAGAACCATATCGACTTCCAGAGGTAGGATTATGTTAATATCATCTTTGAAGTCACACCTGAGTTTATGTGTTTAAGAATTTACTGTCTGTGTCTCCAGTACACATCTCTTAGAAGGAAAGTTGTAGACATAATTTTATAAACCTAGTTGATGTTAAAATTCTGATATGAGAAAAAGATTCATTAATCCTCATAAGGACATACTCATCTCTAAAGGTAGTATGCTAATAGGACTCATTTGGATACCCAGGTCATTCAGAAATGTAACGCACGTTGGACCACAGAGGAGCAGCTTCTCGCCGTACAAGGTAGGAGGAAGTTCTTATAAAATAAAGGTCTAGGAACAGCAGTCGCTTTCAGGAAAAAACTATACCCCATCCTGCTCCCAGCACATCATTCATGTTGAAACAAATTCTTGGAGGATTACGTCCTTCTAGTGGGCATCATTCTAGCTAAATTACTGCATTCTCTTTGGGCTTTACTTTTTTCCTTTCCCATATCTCACAAGATGTCAAAATTAACCTGGAAGCCTCCATGTTTAAAGGTGTATTTCACTTTAGCAGCTCCTCGCTGGGTTCTGAGTAGTCAGGAAGTATAGCTCGCGTGTTGGGGTTGTATGGTTGGAGGTGTTCTAGTCCTGGGGACCCTGAAGAGGCCAGTGTAGGATGTCCATGGCATATAGGGTAATTGCTGGGTGACTTCAGTTACCATGCGACATATGACAGGGAGGTGCAGACCCTGTGTGACAGTGTCACACGGAGTGTCTCTGCCAGTCATCCACACTGGACTCTGGACTCCTCTTTTCCACTGGTATAGTGCGCTAAGATAGTGCCTGCTGTTGCAAGCCTCTACGTTTCCTTATCTGGATAAGGGGTAAGTCTCAATTGTGTGTGTATGTCTTTTATTATTTTTCTCGTGTTGAAAAAAATGCTTTCTTATATCCTTAGCCATCAGGAAATATGGCCGAGATTTTCAGGCAATCTCAGACGTGATTGGGAACAAATCAGTGGTACAAGTGAAAAACTTTTTTGTAAATTATCGACGCCGCTTCAACATAGATGAAGTCTTACAAGAATGGGAGGCAGAACATGGGAAAGAAGAAACCAATGGTCCCAGTAACCAGAAACCTGTAACGTCCCCGGATAATTCCGTCAAGATGCCTGAAGAGGAAGACGAGGTAAGTCTGAAACAGTTGATCTCTGCCAGATTCATGCCCAGTTCTCCAGTTAGCTTCTTCCATTGATGACCTTTTCCAGCTGTAGAAATACTTTCAGGTTTCAGCTATGTCAGTAACTTGACTTTTACCTGTAAATGCCGTATAATACATGTGTTGACTTCAGTCACTTTTTGGTCACGACGTATATTATTCGCATTTTAATTTCTGGACAAATTCTTAATTCCATCCTGGTTTCCTCCGGCCACAAAAATTTCCACATTACCAATATTTCCTTAAATAACAATGACAGCTTTGCCCTAAAACAGTAGGTTAGAAGTGCCTTGAGTATCAGTAAAGCTCAGTCGTGTGAAATGTGCTGTCATCTCCTGTGAGGTTTATGAACGTACCGGGGAGTCTGCAGGTTCCTGGTCTGTCTGCTTCCACATCCGCTTGCCTTGCTGCTCTTCGGGGCTGACCTGCTGGAGTACTGATGGGGACACATGTAGGTCCTGGGTCGCGTGGAGGCTGGCATCCTGGTCGTCTCCTGGGTGGTGGCGTGGATTTCATCAGCCCGGGCAGCAGAGGTCGGGGTGGGGGAGATTGTGGAGGCTGCCTCCCGGCTTCCGGTCAAGGTGGCCCTGCCCCCTCCCTCCGCACGTTTATCTCTCCCCGCCCACGGATGGTGAGGCAGGACTGGGAGCCAAGAGTTCATTGCTGCTGCCTTTAACATCTGCATTTGCTCACTGACATGGCAATTTAAGGGTTAATTTGCTTATCACTTTCTCACCAGAGTCTTCCCCAAATGGGGCAGGAGTGATTTGGAGTTACCTCTTTTGTATTGCCCATGCTGCCCTTTGCCCCCGGGCGGAGAGCCTTGTGAAGAGGACACCAGCGAGTGGCTTTGCCAGGCCTGTCAGGAGACAAACACTAGTTTTGTTAGAATTAGACTCTTTAGAGCCTTCTACCAGAAAATCTTTGTAGTTAGGTGTACAAAACCTATAGTACTGACAGTGTGAGTGGGGTCCTTGAGTCACACCCAGGCATGGCCTGCCCATGGAACAGGATAGCATATGAGCACAACAAAGGTGTTTTTCTCTGTGGGCAGTGATTTTTTGTGTGTGTGCTAATTTCCCCTTTAGCAACAAATTAACTTCCCTGAAGTCCTGGACTCAGTTTAGGAAGCGCTGAAAAGATGAGGATTACTGGGGAAGGAACGTCAGAATTTGTGAGAGTGAAAGCTTTCTTCCAAGTCTGTTTTCTGACTTAAGTCCCAGGAAGCAGAAATAATAGGAAACTCAGATCTCCTGCCTCTCAAATTTAATCAAAGCCAGCTTCAGCAGGGTTAGCATAAAAAATGAGATAGTAGATTTAGGACCCAGGGTCATGATTTTCTAAGGCCTGGCTCTTTGACTGACTAGCTTAGGTAAGTCAGCTACCTTTTCCTCGTTTCTTGTTAGTCCAGAAGTTCCATCCTTCATGGTCCACTTGCCTTGCTGATGGCACATCAGAGACCCCTCTGCCTGGCTCGTCCATAGCTGACCTCCCCCGCCCAGCAGCATGTCTTCTCTCTCTGATGGTTGATGTTCCCTGTGTCTGTTTACCCCAGCCTTCTCTTCAGAAGGAATGGGATTATCTAACTCAACCCGAATATCTAATCTTTATAGCTCCTTTAAAATTTTTTCACTTCTCTAGTCATTTAAAACTAACTCACTCACACACACACACACACACACACACACGCATCCACGTGCATGTTTATATTTCCTTTTCTTTATCCCTTTTTATTTATTTTATACATTTATTTTATTTTATTTTCATTTTTGGCTGCGTTGGGTCTTCGTTGCTGCACGCGGGCTCTCTCTAGTTGCGGCGAGCAGGGGCCACTCTTCCTGTGGTGCGTGGGCCTCTCAGTGCGGTGGCTTCTCTTGCTGCGGAGCACGGGCTCTAGGCACGCAAGCTTCGGTAGTTGTGGCATGTGGGCTAAGTAGTTGTGGCTCACGGGCTCCAGAGCGCAGACTCAGTAGTTGTGGTGCATGGGCTTCGTTGCTCCACAGCATGTGAGATCTTCCTGGACCAGGGATCAAACCCATGTTCCCTGCACTGGCAGGCAGATTCTCAACCACCGCCCCACCAGGGAAGTCCCTCCCTTCTTTTTATGTTTCTTATGGTACCAGCCCTCCTGCTTCACCACCCTGGTTTTCTGTTCTCCATATGTTAGTTTGCAGAAGGAAATTAATCTGTAAGGACCAGCTGCTTCTCTGTGTCCAGCAAGGGCCTAAGGGAACTGGTTAATTGTCTGTCTAATCAGTGCTCAGAACTTAGTGTCCTTGTAATTTCCCATTCTTGTTTATCCTTTGGAATCCAGCTGCTAAGAAAGATGTCTGCTGGTGTCCTGCCTACCCTCGGGTTTTATGTATTTATGCAGCACAGACAGGGAGGAGGCCATCAGATTTGAGAAGTTCTGGAAACATAGCGGTCTGTCAGCTGCGGGCTTGTTTCCTTCCGAGCTAAGGAGGTAGAGCAGCCCAAGAGGGTTGAGCTTTTGAGACTCAAGAGTTCTCTGGGGTAGCCAAGGATAGAGTACGGGGAGGTGTCAGAAAAGCACAGAGGGATGCTAAAAGTGACTGAATTGGAGATACACATTCTCACTTAAAATTATAGAGTGATTGGGCTTCCCAGGTAGCTCGGTGGTTGAGAGTCCGCCTGCCAATTCAGGGAACCACGGGTTCATGCCCTGGTCCGGGAAGATCCCACAAGCCGCGGAGCGGCCGGGCCCGCGAGCCGTGGCCGCTGAGCCTGCGCGTCTGGAGCCTGTGCTCCACAACGGGAGAGGCCGCAACCTCTCCGTGAGAGGCCCGCGTACCGAAAAAAAAAAATTATAGAATGATTGAGTGTATTACTAGTGAGGAGAAATCTGATTTGACTAACAACCATTCTCATAAATTGGGATTTCACCTGAAGGCACAGCTGTTTTCAGATTTTGGACTCTTAGCTCAGCTGTTTCCTTAGAAGTAAGACACCGCGGGGGTAACAGTGAGCTCTTCTAAGAAGATCCTGCGATCTTTGGTATCGTCTGTACCCCAGCATGTTCTGGTGGCTGTTTGCGGAATGGGGTAGGCACCATGGTGTCCCCTCCGGCGGGTCCTAGGACACCTGAGTGTTGCTGTTTGCCAGGCCCTGTGCTGATATGCCCTTTGCAGGGATTCTTATTTAATCCTGTGAAGTAGACATCGTTATTGTGTATATTCTGCTGATGAGGAAACTGAAGCTCAAAGAGAAATGACATCCAAGAACACACAGCTAGAAATGACAGAGCCAGGATTTGAACCCAAGACACGTGGCTGCAGGGGCCACACTCTGGCCCTCCGTCCACCCGCCTGGCCTCAGCACAGGCATTGCCTCAGGGCCCTGCCCTTAGGGACAGTGTTTGCGGGGGCAGGGCGGGTTGGGCTGCACCAGACCGGAGTTAGCAGTTTATATTGTTTACCTGTCTTTGATTCTGCTTTTTCTTCTCTGCTCAGGCTGCTTCTGTTCTTGACGTCAGATACGCATCTGCCTCATGAGAAACTCTGGTGGCTTTGAGCACTTGGTATGGACAACTGTGTTATCCAGGATTCAGGTATTACAAGACATCACCTAGCCATCTGCATCACATCTCTGTGGACAAGCAGCTATTACCAAAAAGGCATACACTTCCAGTCCTGTGCTACATCTGCCTTAATTCTCTGCTCGTTCCTCCGTGTTGGCGCCACTTCCCGGAGAGCTCTTTGCGTCTCTCGCTCTGCCTAAGTGAGGGGGGGTCCCGTGGCCTGCCCGCCTCCTGCAACCCTGGGGAGCACCGCCTCAGTCGGAGCCCCGGCCCGCCACCCGCAGCTCTCCCCCATCGGCGGCTTCAGAACAGGTAGTCGACTTGGAAGGCGTGACTCTGTTCCTGCATGGCCTGCGAGCTCTACTTTGTGCATAATGTGATTTTCAGAGTAACTGTGACCCCGTTGGCCTTCTAGGACGTTTCCTTTGTTCTTTTCTGAGGCATCCACCTAAGTGATATCACACTTCTTTGGAAATCACGATATATTGGCAGACTGCATTATAACCTTTATCGTGCCAAACAGCCTGACACAACTCACATTTCCCTAAATGTTGGTATAATTATGGTTTATAAATTTAGTTGGCTTCAGTCTCTCCCTCCTCCCTTCCCACGAGGTAGAAAGCTCATTCATAGCAACTGTCCTTGGACACTGTAGCTCAGAGGGAACGTGGACTCAACACTTCGTGCCGTCAACTTTCAGATCGTCACCCCAGGACGGGCGTCACCCTGTCTGTTCCTGACCCCCAACCCGTACCACCGCCCAACTCCAAGAGATTTGGTCCATACCACTGTACCTGGTGCTTGTACATTTGGAATTGGTGCCTTCTCCTTTTGGCAACCATGTTTTCAACCCTTTTTCTGTTTCGGTGTCTTATTTCTTCTTTAACGTTTATTGCTTGCCAAAGATGACATCACTGAGATTAGGAGACAGGGGAGAACTTGCTGCAGGTTCTTGACAGAGTGCAGATTTTAAATGTCAGGTTAGGGCAATAATAAAGGGTATTGGAATAGCTGGTGATGGTTTTATAAAAGCTACGTGCTGTTTGTTCCCCGTCCTGTTGGTATGCCTGGCCTTTCACATGTCACTCCACATAGCCTCTGTGTCCGTCATGTACTGATGTGACCACATGAGCACCATCCTCTCTCAATATTATATTGATAGTACAGGACAGAGACGTGATCAGTTATTGGCTCTAGTGAGACCAAGATGGAAAGAAACAGTCTGCGAAGTGGTATGTAATGCCTTTGGTTGGACTGGGAAAAATTACAAATGTTTAATAAATGTTTAAAACTTCCATAATCATTTTTATTCTCTTGCCAGACCGTGGGCTGCTGAGGGGTTGAGGGTAGACTGTGAGGTGTGCTCTAATGTGACCCGTTCCCCATCCCACGGTCGGTTCAGCCTGCACTAAATATGTTGAAGGAGCTTTTGTTGTTGTTGTTTTTTGCATCATTTAAATATTTTTCGTGCTTTCAGTACCAAAAAGAAAAAAAAAATTACAGATGCTTTAAGGCATAAACAGAA
The DNA here is from genome assembly GCA_004363435.1 of Platanista minor. Lineage (NCBI taxonomy): Eukaryota > Metazoa > Chordata > Mammalia > Artiodactyla > Platanistidae > Platanista > Platanista minor. The sequence goes on along the minus strand of RJWK010010747.1, from coordinate 34,777 downwards.
TTCTTAAGAATTTGAAATAGGCAATTAAAATTTGATGTGTTTTGACTCCCAAGCACCTTGGCTTTTTTTTTTTTTTTTTTTTTTTTTAAGTCAGCTGGTTTTCTCTTTAGGAAGAGGGTCAGCAAGAAACCTAGATTGTTTGGAATTGTACTTCTTTTTTTGAAATCTGGAGAAAGGTCATTCGAAAGGGGAGTGAAATGGGACTTTGCCGGTTTTCTACTCTTGTCCCTGCGAGAGGCGCCCGTTGATCAGGAGCTGGTGAAGAAAAGAGCACGAGAGGGGCAGGGGCAACACAGCCCGCCGCTCCTGCCTACCCGGGGCGGCACAGCAACACTACTCACCAATGTAGGGCTCATTTTGTTTTTATCATGAGCCTGCTGCGTAATTGGAAAATGGCAGGAAAAACGTGGGGAAGAGGCGGCATAAGTTTTGCACGTTGCTTAAAGGGGACACTAGGCCTGAAAGAAGATTTCGCTTCTTCTCGCGACCTCCTTCCTCCTAACGGAAGCAGTGGTTTCCCTGCCAGTAGAGCTGCTGTTCCTCTCTTCACCCCCAGGCTATTTTCCTTAAGAATCGATCCCCTTTGGCAGTGCTTGAAGGTTTGGTGCTGGGTCCTGTGTGGAGCGGCAGGCATCCCAGCAGTGCCAGGCCTCTGTCTGTGCTCAGACATCCCCTTACCTGGTTCCTGGCACCAAGTGGTCCCCAGTCCTGAAGAGTCACGTGCTGGAGTACTTGCAGCTGAATTTCCGCTTTCTCTCCGAGGGGGAGGGGCATGTCGTTTTCCTTTGCCAGAAGGAAAACAGACAGTTGTCTTTGCCTGACCGCCTTCATTGTAGTCTCACGCATAAGATAGCACTGTGTTTTAAACTGTTTCATTACACTGTCTTTGCAATGATGTTGTAAATGCAAGAAATCACTTAGCTTTAGAAGCCAAGTGATTTGGTCTTATTTTACGGGAAGACCCTTTTTAACATATCAAGACTTCGGTGCATCAGCAGGTTGTGTTTGGATGTGTAAGGGGTACACAGTGACAACTGCTTCGGATGCAATGTTCACTTAAGCTTTGTCTTCTTAAAAATTATCAATGTGAATGTCATAAATATATTTTTTTTGTGGAAAATTTCTCCTAAGTATAAGTTATTGTGCAAAATATAGTACCATTGAAGCAAATGATAGTTTAACTTTTAGTTTAGAAATCCTAAAAGATATAAGTTGTATTGCATATGCATTAAAAGTTCATTTTATTTAATTTTATGTAGATGTGTAAAGTGTCAGGTAAAAATTTTTTTCACGTATTCATTTAAACACCTTGTTACTTGAATATTGTGTTGACTGGTCATAAGCAGTGATGGGTTCTGTAATATAGGTCTTTTAACCAGGAAGCAACCCTGCCTCAGTTGTGCTGATCAGGTGAGCAGTGGTGCAGGTCGGTGCTGGTGTCAGCAGGAGCCTGAGGTTAGTGTGACCCTCTCCGCGCCCCGCTTCCCCCGTGTCGTCTTGGTACATTCGTGCCTACCAGACACCAGGTCCTCAAGGCGGCTTTTGATAGTTTTTAACTTTTGATGGTCATAAACCTCTAATCAAAAAATGAAAAAGAAAAAAATAGTTGAGTTTTAAAAGCTTACTGTGGTGGACTAATTAAACAGTAGTTTTCTGTTTTCTCAACCATCACACACCACTCTTAAGTGTGCTCGTTGTCACTTTAAATTTCAACTATACCCTATTTTTGTCTTTCTGAATATCAGATGTACTATTGGTATAATTGCAGACCAAAAATAAGCCAAATAGTGCATTACACTAACTGGATCCCTTCTTATATGAGCAAAGGACGGATGGAGCCAGCCCACACGAGAGCCTCATTTCTCTTGTCTAGCCTGATCTAAATCAAGTGACCCAGGATTCAAGCTTTTAATACCAAGTGAAACTTTGCCTCACGTTGACTCAAGGTGGTTAGCTAGTTTGAATCTAGTGACCTTGTGCAATGCTTAGAAACAAATACTCTTTCTGCCACTCCCTGGATCTCTGCAGCTTTCCCTACTTACAGTAAAGCACAACCGCAGCAACGTTGCAGTGCAGCAGAAGGAAGGTCAGTATAGCCTATGCATGTTGTATGATACTGAGTGTTTACAGTCCCTCTCCTAAACTCAAGTTGATACTGGAGCGGATAGTATTCCATTACGTAGACTTATCAACTTTGCTAAGTGCTTTTTAGACTGCTTAAGAATTTTTCAAGATTTTAAAAGATGTATAAGGTTAAGTTTGCAAATATAATGGAAATGCTGTATATCTTTTGAAGTGATAAAAATCCATGTTGGAATTTTAAAGAAAATATGTTGTAATAATGCTGTTGTAAGTAATATTTTAATGTCTCTTTCTGCCTGTTTTCTATTTCAGCACATTCATTGTGGTGAATGTTCATAGCATTATAATTGCTTAGCCATTGAATGATAACATTTGTTAGTAGAGATTGAAAATTTTATTTGTGAAATTCTGCAGAATTCATTTTTCTATTTCCAATATTTGCTGAAGTTAAATAAAAATTTTCAAGCCATTGATGTAATAAAATAGGAAACAAAAGAATTTTCTGACCCTCCACCCTCCATCAGAGCAATTCCCCACCCTGATACAAAGTGGGTTTTTCCCTGCCTTTTTGCACTGGGCCTTGGGATTTCTGAAAGTGTAAATTGCCCAGAGCTGTGCCCTGTGGGAGCACAAAACCAGGGGTGCTTTTGTTTTTAGCCTTTATCTCTACCTGAACTACATTTTTATTTTATAATATATGATAAGCTTATGGTTGGGATCAAATCAAGGTACATACGTTTGTAACATTTGTGATAGTCGAGGGCTTAAATTTATAGGTTGGATGAGAGGAATTTTTTTCCCCGTTAGTGACTTTTCTCTTTTCTAGCTGACCAGGCTTGGGCACATGGATGCTGGCCTCAGCACAGCCTCAGGACTGTCAGAGAAGAGGCGAGACCACCACCTTTGTTGCCTCTGGTCAGCCCAGTGGACACGGCCCAAATCTCAGCACGTCTCTGAGTAACGTGAAGAATGCCTTCAGCATCCGTTGAACATCTCTGGGGACTTTTTTAGCTGGAATGTAGGATTTGGTTAGATAACTACCGTGTAAAAACCCGACTTCCAGGTCCAGCCTTGCCCAATACAACATTTAAAATACTCAGATCCCGGCCGCTCCGTGTGTGTGACTTCACGTAGCATGGGCGGGCTTTACGGGGAGCTTCTCAGAGTCCCTCGCCTGGCAGACTTGGTCATGGCGCTCAGTTTCCCAGGAGAGTGTGTCCAGTGCTGCCGGAGGGTCTGCGTGGAAGGGAGGGTGAGACCTGAGGGTGGCCCCTGGGAGAAGAGGTCAAAGGCTCAGAGACCTCAGAATGTGCTTTGTGGAGGTGACTCCTGGTACGGAACAAGGTGGGGCAAGTGCCAAGGCCAGAACCCTGGGCTTTGCTCCAGGAGATGGAGGAAGAAGGGAAGCCAAAAGGGCTCAGGAGGAGGGGCGGAGCTCAGGAGGAAGGGTGGGGCTCAGGAGGTGGCCACCGTCTGCTACTGGATGTCCGCTAGGATGGGCCCCGGGGTTGGGGGCTGTCTGGGCTTAGTCTTTCTTGACTTAGAAGAACAGTGAGCTCAGGGTAAAATGAGGGGTTACCGAGGAGCTGTGGGGAAGTCTCCTAGAGAGCAGCGTGGACCGCCCCGCGTGTATGAGCGGAGATTAGGACCGGGCGGGAGTCGACTCATGGGTCCTGAATCGAGGGTGCATGAGGAGCGGGGGTCCAGGCCCTCTTCCGGCGAGTAGGAGGGAAGGGACTCCCACGTACAGGTACATCCAGGTCGCCTGCAGTGCCACATCTCTCGTCATCCGGACCCTGAGCACACGCACACGTCCCCACCTACACAGTGGGGACTCCGGATCTTCCCTGGCGTCTCCCTCTGCCTCCACCCGGCGAGTGCGCCTACTGAAAATGCTGCACTTCCTGTTCTCCGTGCTTCCGTGTTCCAGGGCCGTGCTAGGTGCTGACTCTTGGAAGTGAGAGTTGCATGAAGCATTCCAGGTGATCGAATTCCTTTCCTTCTTGGCAGATTGAAGACCGTGCTTGTTCCTCTCCTGCAGCTGCTTCGTGCTTGGGGCATCATTAGAGGCTAGACAAGCTCACGGGAGATCCTGACTTACTCTTTGGCCCCGGGCTGGATGGAGCCGGTCTCCCAGGGCAGCCTGCCAAGTCTGCTTTCCTGCAGTTGAAGGCCTTAAAGCAACCCCTGGCCTTCCCCCTCTTTCAGCTCTCCCTCCCCGGACCATCTCATCCCCCACTGGGGCCTCTGCTTCACCTGTGGCCTGATAGCTGTCACACTGTGAGCCCCCTGCCCCTCGGAGCTCACTCCTGTGTCAGTCAGTACCTCAAGATGACAGGTCTGAGACTAATTTCCCTCCCCTACTCCTGTTTCTGAGTTCTCTTCCCTGCTGTGTGGCACTGCTATACCTTAGCTCACCAAACTAGAAACACGGGTGTCCCCTGCCTCTGAGAGCCCCCTCGAGCCTCTTTCTCCATTACGACGTCCAGTGACCACTCAGGCCCCTCCCAGCCTCCTGGGCTGATGCTCGAGCTCCGAATTCATCTTGTGCCCGACATTCCTTTTTCCTTCTCGCACTCACTCCTCACCTCCCCCCCATAATCCGGGCCCCCTCCTGCTTAAAACGCTCCGTTTGCCTTCTACAAAAACACACAACCCTGCATTCTGTCTTAAGCCATATGACATTCCTACTGCAGGGCCGTTCTCTGGCGCTGCCTCCCCCCTCCACGTGGCCCCGCCCCCGGTGGCTCAGCCCCAGCTGCTTGTCGGAAGTCCTGACCACGCGTCCACCTTCAGCAGAGGGAATGGCTCTCAGGGCTTCTGCCGCCTACTCCTCCGTGCACGCCCCTCTTCATGCTGTACTGTAAAGAAACGACTTAAGTTTTCTACCCTTTTAAATACGTAACCAGCGTACTTGGTATAAAAGGCAAACAGTGAGACCTGAGCTCCGCATCCGTGTCCCCCAGCCCCCGGCTCCCTCCGCAGGCAGCTGCTGCTCTGGCACATCCTTCGAGAGAGGGTCAGTACGTGTACAAGCATGCATGCTCACTTGCACGTGTGCAGATACTCATTTTTCCGTACAAATAACATACAGCCGCCCCTCGTCCCTCGGCGTCTGGGGGGGGTTGGTTCTAGCACCCCTGCAGACACCAGAATCCAAGGATGCCCCAGTCACTTATAGGAAATGGAACAGTCAGCCCTCCGTGTCCTCGCGTTCCAAGTCTGCAGGTGCGGGCACTGTCTGTGCCATGTGCGTCCTTCTTACCTTACCGTACTTACCTCGCTTTTCTACTTCACGTGCCAGTGTCTTAGTCTTCCTGCATCAGCACATGGATACGAAGTTGCTTCATTCCTTTGCATTGGTTCCATGGTATCCTAGTTCTGGTATCTAGTTATGACTAGATACAGTTTATTTAAACCGTCCTCGAGGGATAGTCACTGAAGTACCATCTGTAATACGAGCAGACGGTGTCGTTTTGCCTACATGCAAGTGTAGCTGTAGAATAAATGTATAGGGTTAGAATTTGGGTCCGAAAGTCTGTGGGCTTTTACACTTGGCACGTACTGTTCTCTGTCTTCCAGAGGGTTGTACCGATCTCTCCTTTCATCCGCCGTGAATGAGGCAACTTTTTGCCCTGTGCCCCTCGCAGTACTGTGATAACCAAACATTTTGATCCGAGGTGTTTTATAAGCTCTTCACGAGATCAGGACTGTCATAGTCATCTCGGTCCCCACGACTGGCCGTAATAGCCACATAGTGTAAAGAAATAGGGAGGTCGGGTGCATTGAGGAAGAGGAATGAATGCCTGCTCTCCCTTGTGCTTGAGGATAAAAGGCCCCATGATGGCTTATGATGGACGCCTGGGGATTGGGGTGCGGGAGGGATTTGCAGCTGCCAATTCCTGGGCATCCAGAGATGGATGCGCTGAGGGTTTGGGATTTTCTGAGCTTATTTCTTGAACCATTTGCTATTTTTTATTGCCTAGGTACTGGGGGGGAAATGAATTCAAATTAAAGATCTGGTGCTTGTACATTTGAAATGAGGTTGAAGCGTGCTCTGTGGATTCTGGTTTCCTGGTCCTCCGCTTCCACCTACCCCTCACCAGCCCCTGCCCTCCCAATCATGTGAGCTGGGTGACTGAGCTGTGAGCAGACAGACATTCGGGGTTCTGGCCTGGAGACGCTGCACAGACACCTTGCAGCTCAGACGCCCTTTGCTGGGCAGTGCTTCTCAGCCCTGAGTGATCTGGGGGGAGGGATCATCTTGCCTGGGGTGCTCTTGGGGAAGGTGTCCCCGAGGAGGTGACAGTTGAAGAGGGAGCGACAGCTAGTCCAGGTACCGCAGCAGACCCTGTGGTTTACGTGGGACGGGCTAGGCCCCCTTCAGTCAAGTTGAAGCTCTGTTTTTTCCTCACCATCCACCGGAGGGTGTTGGAATTTCATGCGGTTCCATGGTGATCCTTGCATCAACCTGGTTTCCCACCTATGGCCAAGGCCTGGTGAATGTTCACTGCTGCTCAGAAACTTAGAGAAGCTAAAAGTTCCCCTGCAGGCCCTGCAGACAGGGGCTGCTCCAAAAGCTCCCTTCTCTAGGGCGCCCCTGTTCACAGTCAGGGACAGAGGATTTGGGTGGGAGTCCAAGAACAGGAGGCGGGCTGAACACTCCCAGGTGACTCTCCAGCTGGGGTGTATGTTAGGAATCCCCCGGCCTCAGGTCAGGGCAGTCGCTGGTGTCCCCTAACCTCTGGCCAGCATTCAGCCCGAGGAAAAGCTTTGCTAGAGAGGCCTCCTAGTCCTCCTTCAAAGAGTCTTTGTGTAACGAAGTTATTTTGCATATGGTGGCTCATGGCACTTAATTGATTGAAAAGTAAATTCAGCAACAATTAAGTTTTTTTTTTTCTTTTTTGGCTGCGTTGGGTCGTCATTGCCGCGCCGCAGGCTTTCTCTAGTTGTGGCGAGCGGGCTTCTCATTGCAGTGGCTTCTCTTGTTGCGGAGCACTGGCTCTAGGCTTGCGGGCTTCAGTAGTTGTGGCACGCTGGCTTCAGTAGTTGTGGCTCTTGGGCTCTAGAGCGCAGGCTCAGTAGTTGCAGCGCATGGGCTTAGTTGCTCCACGGCATGTGGGATCTTCCCAGACCAGGGCTCGAACCCGTGTCCCCTGCATTGGCAGGTGGATTCTTAACCACTGTGCCACCAGGGAAGCCCAACAATTAAGCCTATCTATCTATCTATCTATCTATTTATTATTTATGTATGTATTTATTATTTATTTATTTGTTATTTATTTATGGCTGTGTTGGGTTTTCATTTCTGTGCGAGGGCTTTCTCCAGTTGAGGCGAGCGGGGGCCACTCTTCATCGCGGTGCGTGGGCCTCTCATTGTTGTGGCCTCTCTCGTTGCGGAGCGCAGGCTCAGTAGTTGTGGCTCACGTTGCTCTGCGGCACGTGGGATCCTCCCAGACCAGGACTCGAACCCGTGTCCCCTGCATCGGCAGGCAGACTCTCAACCACTGCGCCACCAGGGAAGCCCAACACTTAGGTCTTTTACTCTGGATGATTGTGTATAGCAAATTATTTGTGGATTTTAGTATTAATTGCTTAATTTGTTGAAGACTGCCTTGGCCCCTAAGGACCAAACATACCTTATTTGATGTAATGCTCATAGCAGCCTTACGAGTAGGAGCTGTCATCCAGTTTTTTGTTTTTGTTTTTGTTTTTTTTTGCGGTACGCGGGCCTCTCCCTGTCGCGGCCTCTCCCGTCGCGGAGCACAGGCTCCGGACGCGCAGGCTCGGCGGCCACGGCTCACGGGCCCAGGCGCTCCGCGGCATGTGGGATCCTCCCGGACCGGGGCACGAACCCGCGTCCCCTGCATCGGCAGGCGGACCCTCTACCACTGCGCCACCAGGGAGGCCCTGTCATCCAGTTTTAATAGCAGAGGAAACCAAGACTAAGAGAAGAACGTCTTGCCCAAGTGGGACAAGGAGAAAGCGCCTGAGTCAGGGCTGCATGTGCCGGAGGCTCCGCTGCACTGTGCGGCCTGCCTGTGTGGCCTCCCCGCTTAGGCCCCGGGACACGGACTCAGGCCTCGCTCGGTGATGAAAGCTGCTAGGATCTTGGTCACTCCCTTAGCCCCCCTTGGCCTGCTTCCTCATCTGTAAAGCAAGGGTGGTAGTAGCAGTTCAGCTGGACGGAGGAAGTGCCTGGAAACGCCTCCGTCCAGCCCAGGTGCTGTGCGGAGAAGAGATGCTTGACAAGTGGCTCGTCCTTTCCTTCGACAAAGATCAGAGTGTGTGTCGCCGCATCTCCCGTGGGCAGGGGAAGAGCCACGCTGTTCACAGCCCGTGGGCCTTCAGGCAGAATCCTCACTTCTCTTGCAGAATGCCCGCCTCTAGTCTCACCCGCAGACCGATGATACTCAAGTGGTCTTGGCGGCACACTCTATCCGGAAGGAATTTACTGACCAGGCACCTCAGTGTTTGTGTAGTCATTTATAATGCACATACAGGCAGTACCTGTAATTAGTATGTTCAAAATGAGAAAAATCCAAGAAGCCGTTTTCTTCCTATTCCCACTCTTCTAGACAGCTAACACTGACAGTCCCTTGCCGTTACTGCTCTGAGGCTTGGGAATACTGCTCTGTGAAATAGGGGGTCCCCCACTCGTCCGAGGGAGCTGAGGCCGGAGCGCCGAAGTGACCTGTTGAAGGTCAGTCAGCTGGTGGGTGGTGGGTTGGGCTGGAGGCCCCGGTCAGCTGGCCTTGAGACAGCTCCTCTCTGGGCCTCCTGCCGTGGCTGCTGTCAAGTGGCTGAGCGGCCGCGGGAGGACGAGGTGGGGCCTCTTCGGTTTGGCTGTGGCCCACGGCCGGGCCCCTCCCGAGCCTCCCCATCGCCCGCTGCAGCAAGCACGGCCCAGGTCCCCGTCTCGGATCCACGCCCCGGGGCCCCTGCTGGGGTGTCCTTCGCTGCCTGCAGCCTCCGCCGAGCACCGGCTGGGAGTGTGCCCTCTTCCTGCAAGGGAACTCGCGTCTCCAGGGCCTACGCCGTCCCTCATACAGGCCTCGGTTTCCTCATCGCACCCATCACAACGATGGGGTTCAGTTGCCCTGCCGTAAACCTGGTTGGTGCCTCGACCTGGCATCAGCCCTCCTCATCAGCTAAGGCCCAGTCACTTCTCCCCCGCATCCCCGACCTCTCCACCCCTGGCGCCGAGCTGTCCAGAGAGGACTCTGGAATTTTCCCACTATGTCCCTTTCTGGGCCTGTGTTGAAATGCCACCCAGCCAGTGACGTCAGTCCCACAGGCCCCTTCCTCCCCAGAGGGTAATCTCCAGCTCCTCTGCTGCCCTGGGACACTGAGCTGAGTACTTGGTGGTGCCCAGTGAATCCCGTCCATCAGCACCGTGAGGCCCGAGCCTCCATCCGGCCTCTGTGCCTTCACAGCAGGGCTAGGACATAATTCTGCCCCCGTCTGGCCCTGATTGCAGAGGTGGCCCTGCTGACCCCCTCCCTCTGACACTTCTGGTAGGAAAGGCTGTTAGAGGAGTGGCCCAGTGAGGGACACCTCTGAGTGTGCCTGCCACGTGCTATCACTCGCCCTGACTCTGGGCTTGCTCACGGACTTGCTTTGCCCTGTGGAACCTTAGCAAGCGCGGCATGAGCATCCGGGCTGGCTTTCTCTCGTTGTGAGAACTCTGCCCCCTGATGGAGAAGCTTGGGACCACCTTCTGGAGACGGGTAGTCCAGGTGACAGCCAGCACAGACCACCAGACCTGTGCGTGACGCCATATACCCCTGGTGGGGCCACCCAGAGGACAGCAGGAGAACTACTTGGATGGACCCAGCCCGCGGTGACCCACGGGACTGTGAGCGAAGAGAAGGATGGCTGTGTTCCCGGCACTGAGGTTGGGAGTGATTTTCCATGCAGGAGCTGATAAACAGACACCTGGAGAGGAGTACGACCAGGGGAGCTCGTGAAGGCTTAGGCTGCAGCACTCGGGCTCTGGTGCCTGGGGTCTGCTTGTGTCCACGGCTCTCAGAGGCAAGGCTGCGTGTTCCTGCTTGGGGGAAGCTGCAGGCTCCTTACCTGCCTGGGAGGCCACCTTTTCTGGCTCAGGGGGGCTGGTGGTATGTGGTCCCAGTGGGACACTCACTGCAGAGAAGCACTTGCAGCCCCTTGGGCCTGTTCCCCTGAGATCCCTGAGACAGGCCCCAGGACTTCAGCACAGAATGGATTGGGCACATTTTGGCAGGGGTTGCTGCTGGGGCTTTCTTGTCACCTGCTCTAAACAGCCTTCTAAGCTAGTTTACTGTGGGTCCTATTGGCTGACTGCTTTTTTCATGATGGAGATTCAGAATTGAAATGACTTCCCTACTTTTCCCTTTCCTCATTCCCTCAACCCACATTCCCCTTGCCTTCCTGCTCCAGCCGACGTTTGGCTGGAGCATTTCCCAGCTCTGTGAAGCCAAATCATGCCTAGCTAGGAATCGGGCGCTTGGATTCTGTCCCTGAGTCACTGTGGAGCTTCTTCGTCCCTCAGCATTCTGGAGTCTGTTGAAGCCTTGGAACTTCCAGGGCAAGTCTTGGACAATAAGTTGTAATTGCAGGTGACCCTTGAACAACACGGGGATTAGGGGCACCGACCTCCCGTGAAGTCGGAAATTCGCGTGTAACTTTACAGTTGGCCCTCCATACCCACGGTTCTGCATCTGCGGGTTCAACCAACTGCAGATCGTGTAGTAACGTAGTACATATTTACTGGAAGAGATCTGGATATAAGTGACTCGTGCAGTGAAATCCATGTTGTTCAAGGGTCAACTGTACTTTCCATCAATTTCAGCTGATAACATAATAGCAGTTAACCAAGTTCCATGGCAGGCGGCCAGGTGCCTGTTCCTAGAGCGGCTTGCACACAGCTTGTGGGAACAAGGATCCTATTTTCTGAATACTGGGATCTGTGTTCTGAACCCTAGTTACTGCTTCTGATCGTGGAGGTGCAGACAGAGGCACGCAGTCATGATCGCACACCCCCGCCATCGTTGCAAGCCCTTTCCCCTCAACGGAAGCAACCCTGGGCGATTTAAAGGGCCAACGATTTTATTTTTTTGATCCACTGCCCCCACCCCCTCATTTTCCTTTTCCCCTTTTGGGAGCCAGACATTGAAGACAAGGGCATTCAAGAGCAACTGCAGAAAAAATTAGCCAGGGGTAGGCACAGACTCAGAAAATGTCTGAGAAAACCTTAAATTTACACCTCGCGCTGATCCTTCACACACAGATAGCCTTTAATAATCAAACAGCCAACGCTGGGGAAGGGGGAGAATCTGATTTTCAGAACTACCACATTATTAGACTCAAATTTTGGTTTCAACAACAACAAAAATCACAAGGTATACAAAGGAATGGCCTATTCAAAGGGAAAAAAGCCAACAGAAACTTTCCCTGAGAAAGACCAGATGGCAGACCTACTAGACAAAGTTTAAAAACAACTGTTACAAAGATGCTCAAAGAACTAAAGGAAGAGGAGGGAAAAGTCAAGAAAACGATACGTGAATCAAATGGAAATAGCAACATAGAGCTAGAAAACCTAAAAGGAAACTCAAAAAAATTCTAAAGTTGAAAACAATAATGATGGAAATGAATAATTCACCAAAGAGATTCAACAGCAGATTTGAGCAGGCAGAAGAATGCTCAAATCTTGAAGGCAGAATACTTGAAATTATCGAGTCTGAGGAACAGAAAGAAAAGAGATTGATGAAAAGTGAACAGAGCCGAGGGGACCAGTGGGACACCATCAAGCAGATCAATGTACACATTGTGAGACTCCCAGACGAAAAAGAGAGAGAAAGGGGCAGAGAGAATATTTGAAGAAATAATGGCCAAAAACTTCCCAAGTATTATGAAAGACATACATATAAACATCCAAGAAGCTTAACGAACTCCATGTAAGATGAACTCAGAGACCCACACAAAGACACGTGATAATGAAACCATCAAAAGCCTAAGAAAATCTGGAAAGCAGCAAGAGAGAAGCAACTCAGCACATGTAAAGGGTCCTCAATAAGATAATGAGCAGACTTCTCATCAGAAACACTGGCATCCAGAAGGCAGTGGGTTGATAAGCTAAAAAAAAACCCCATAATCAAGAATCCCATATCTGGGCCTTCCCTGGTGGCACAGTGGTTTAGAATCCACCTGCCAGTGCAGGGGACACAGGTTCGTGCCCTGGTCCAGGAAGATCCCACGTGCCGTGGAGCAACTAAGCCCATGCGCCACAACTACTGAGTCTGCGCTCTAGAGCCCAAGAGCCACAACTACTGAAGCCAGCGTGCCACAACTACTGAAGCCCGCAAGCCTAGAGCCAGTGCTCTGCAACAAGAGAAGCCACTGCAATGAGAAGAATGCGCACTGCAATGAAGAGTAGCCCTCGCTTGCTGAAACTAGAGGAAGACCACGCAGCTACGAAGACCCAGCACAGCCAAAAATAAATAAATTAATTAGTTTTAAAAAAAGAATCCCATATCTGGCACAACTGCCCTTCAGAAGTGAGGGAGAGGTTAAGAGAAGATAAACAAAAGCTGAGGAAGTTTGTTACCACCAGACCCATTCTGCAAGAAATGCTCAAGAGAGTCCTGTAGAGTGATTTGGAAGGACGTTAGACAGTAACCTGAAGTCATATGGAGAAATAAAGACCTCAATAAAGGTAAACATGGGGCAACTGTAAAAGCTACTATTATTGTAACAATGGTTTATAACTCCACTTTTATTTTCTGAGAGTAGTATGTTTAAAGCAAATTACAGTTCACCTACCAGCGACTTGGTTTCTGAACTGTGTGGGTCCGCTGATATGCAAATTCTGTTCAATAAATATGTACTACAGTACTACACAGTCCGCAGTTGGTTGAATCCACAGATGCAGAACCTTGGATACAGAGGACCAACTGTAAAGTTATACACGGATTTTTGACCTCTTGTTCAAGTGTCAATTGTAATCTAAAAGATAATAATATTTTGGCCCTGATTCGTAACTGCATATTTTGTTTTCTGCATAATTTCAAAGACTAATGCGTTAAAAGAAAAACCATTGTTAGTTTAAGCTTCTGGACACAAAACTTATAAAGTTGTAATTTTGTGACATCAAGAACTAAAAGATGTGGAGATGGAGCTGTAAAGGAGCAGAGTTTTTGTATGTTATTGAAGTTAGGCTGGCGTAAATTCAAATTAGAGTGTTACAGCTTTAGAATGTTAAATGTAATCCCCATGGTAACCACAAAGAAATATATGGTAGAATATATGCTAAAGGAAACAAGAAGGGGATGCATTTCACTATGAAAAATCAACTAAACACAAAAGAAGACAGTAACGTGGGAAATGAGAGATGACAATACCAATAAGGAATATAGAAAACAGAAAGAGGACAGAAGTAAGCCCCTCCTTATCAGTATTTAAGTGTAAAAGGATTAAACTCTACAATCAAAAGACAGAGATTGGCAGAGTGAACTTCTTCTTAAAAAAATGGTCCAACTATATGCTGTCTACAAGAGAATCACTTTAGATCCAAGGACATAAATAGGTTGGAAGTGAAAGGATGGAAACATATTTCATGCAAATAGTAGTCAAAGGAGAGCAGGGGTGGCTATACTAATATCAGATAAGATAGACTTTAAAAACAGGCTACGAAAGACAGAAAAGGACATAACAGTAACAAAACATTCAAATACAGCAAGAAGATAAAACAATTATAAGCATTTATACACCTGACAACAGACCATTAATATATATGAAGCAAAAATAGATAGTTCTGTGATAATAGCTGGAGACTTCATTCCCCAATCTTAATGGATAGATCAACCATGCAAAAGATAGTAAGAATATAGAGGACTTGAACAATACAATAAACTATGTCTAATAGCCATATTCAGAACACTCTACCCAATAACAGTATACACATTCTTCTCAAGTGCACATGGGGCGTTTTCCAGGATAGACTAGATGTTAAGCCATAAATTAAGTCTTAGTAGATTTAAGAAGATAGCTATCATACAAAGTATCTTCTCCAACCACAACAGGATAAAGGTGGGAATCACTAACACAAGGAAAACTGGAAAATTCACAAATTTGTGGAAATTAACACATTCTTAACCAATAGCTCAAAGAAGAAATCACAAAGGAAATCCGAAAATACTTAGAGGTGAATGAAAGTACAAACACAACATACCAAAATTAGGCATTGCATCAAAAACAGCACAGTGGGGAAATTTTATAGCAATAAATGCTTACTTTAAAAAACAAATATCTCGAATCAACAAGTGAACTTTACAAATTAAGGAACTAGAAAAAGAACAAACCAAACCCAAAGGTAGCAGAAAGAAGGAAACAGTAAAGGTGAGAGCAGAGGTAAATGAAATAGAGAATGGAAAATCAATGACCCAAAAGTTGGTTTGTCAGAAAAATCAACAAGAGTTGACAAGCCTTTAGTGAGATGAACTAAGAGGAAAAGAAGACCCAAATTGCTAAAGTCAGAAATGAAAGCAGGGTCATTACTACTGATTCTTCAGAAATAAAAAGGATTGTGAGGGGACTATGAATAATTGTGCACCAACAATTTGGATGAAATGGACGAATTGCTACAGCCTCAAAACCTACCAAGACTAAAATCATGAAGAAATAGAAAATCTAAATAGAACTGTAACTAGTAAGGAGATTGAATCAGTAATAAAAAAATCTTCCAACAAAGAAAAATCCTGGACCTGATGGCTTCTCTAGTGAATTCTATCAAACATTTAAAGAGTTAACATCAGTATTTCTCAAACTTTTCCCAAAAAATTGAGGAGGGAAAACACATCCTGATTCACTTTATGAGACCACGGTAATCCTGATAACCAAAGCTAGAGAAAGACACTATGAGAAAAGAAAACTATGGACCAATATCTTTTATGAGCGTTAATGCAAAAATCCTCAACAAAGTATTAGCAAACAATTCAGCAGCATATTAAAAGGATTATACACATGACCAAGGAGAGTTAATTCCTGAAGTGCAAGGGTGGTTCAACATATAAAAATCAACATATCACATTAACAGAATGAAGGAAAAAAACACATGATCATCTTCACTGATGCAGAAGATGCATTTGACAAAATTCAACATCCTTTCATGATAAAACACTCAACAAACTAGGAGTAGAAGGAATCTAAATGAACATCATAAAAACCAATATGAAAAACCCACAGTGAACATCATGTTCAATGGTGAAAGAATGAAAGCCTTTCCTTTAAGATCAGGAAGAAGGCAAGGATGCCTGCTTTCACTACTTCTGTCAGTGTAGTACTGGACGCCCTAGCCAGAGCAATTAGGCAAGAAAAAGAAATAAAAGGTATCCAGATTGGAAAGGAAGAAGTAAAATTATCTCTGTTCATGGATGATATGATCTTATATATAGAAAATCCTAAAGATTCCACAAAGAAACTTAAAGCTAGTAAGTTCAGCAAAGTAGCAGGATACAAAGTCAGCACACAAAAATCAGTTTAATTTTTATATACTAACAATGAACAATCTGAAAAGTTGAAATTAAGAAAACAATTCCATTAACATTGGCATCAAAAAGAATAAAATACTTAGGAATAAACTTAACCAAGGAAGGAGTAGGTTTGTACACCAGCAACTACAGAACATTGCTGCAAGAAATTAAAGAAGACAAATAAACGGAAAGATATCCCATGTTCGTGGATTGGAAGGCTTAATATTGTTAAGATGTGTGGTGAGAACATTTAAGATCTACTCGCAACAAATTTCAAGTATACAGTACAGAATTGTTATAGTACAGTCACCATTGCTGTACGTTAGATCCTCAGAATTGATTAATCTTATAACTGAATATTTGTACCCTTTCACCAACATCTCCCCATTTCCTCCACCCCCATACTACATTCACTTCACACGTCACCCTAGACCTGCCCACATGCCCTGCTTTCTGGTCCTTGCATCCTTGCATCGGCTTGTTTGTTACCATGATCATGGATCCCAGTGTGCTGCAGCAGCAACTGCTCCTGGACTACTGCTGCTCAAGGCACGCTCCATCAGTGCTCCACCTCACACCCAGACTCTGTACCCCTTGCCTCCAGGCCTGGGACTTCCCTGCCACTGTTGAAGTACAAGACACAGCAGGATCTTCTCAGTACCCACAAATGTACCACATGGCACTGCAACAGGTGTTGATGCCCTCCATGGACTCCAGCCATAGGAGGTGGGACTCAGCCTATTAATTCTTCTGTCTCACACTCTGGACTCTGCAGAGATGTAGTTGCTCCATATGGCCTCTCTGCAAGTTTACCATGAGACTGAACAGATTGGTTTGTCCAGAGCTATAGCTGGTCCGGTAATGCGCCCTCTTTCGTTTGCTCTTTGCTGTTTCCTTTACTCCTCACTTCTTCCTTGCATCGCACTTGCTGATAAAGAGCTTTTTCCTCTGGCTCTGTTTTCCAGGGAGGCTGGCAGTTCACAGCCCTCTGACTTGCCGTTCGAGTGAGCATGCTACAATCTGGGGGTGACAATGAGCATCTGCAGGACTCAGTTTGCTAGAGTCAGAAACAAACTCTGGCCAATTTAAGCAAAAGAAGGGACTTCTTAGAAAGGCATCAGTTTCCTCAAAAAGTTAAAAATAGAATTATCGTATGACCCAGTAATTCTGCTTCTGGGTGTATATGAAAAGAATTGAAAGCAAGGTCTTGAAGAAATATTTGTACACCCATGTTTATAATAGCATTATTCACAGTAGCCAAAAGGTGGAAACAACCCAAATGTCCACCGACAGATGAATGGATAAACAAAATGTGGCATACGTGTATAATGAATATTATTCAGTCTCAAAAGAAAGGGAATCTGATATATACTACAACATGGTTGTATCTTGAGGGCTGTCTTAGCCCACTTGGCTTGCTATAGCAAAATACCATGAACTGGGTAGCTTATAAACAAAAGAAATGTATTTCTCACGGCTCTGGAAGCTGAGAAGTCCAAGATCC
The DNA here is from genome assembly GCA_004363435.1 of Platanista minor. NCBI lineage: Eukaryota > Metazoa > Chordata > Mammalia > Artiodactyla > Platanistidae > Platanista > Platanista minor. Next base: position 17,680 of record RJWK010010747.1, on the reverse strand, counting down.
AGGCATCAACAGGTTTGGTGTTTGATGAAGGCCTGTTTCCTGGTTTCCAGATGGCTGTCTTTGCTGTGTCCTCACAAAAGGGGCAAGGGACCTCTCTGAAATGTCTTTTTTTTTTAATATATATAAATTTATTTATTTATTTTTGGCTGCGTTGGGTCTTCATTGCTGCGCGTGGGCTTTCTCTAGTTGCGGCAAGCGAGGGCTACTCTTCCTTGTGGTGCGCGGGGGTCTCATTGTAGTGGCTTCTCTTGTTGCAGAGCATGAGCTGTAGGCGGGCGGCCTTCAGTAGTTGTGGCATGTGGGCTCAGTAGTTGTGACTCTCAGGCTCTAGACCACAGGCTCAGTAGTTGTGGCTAACGGGCTTAGTTGCTCCGTGGCCTGTGGGATCTTCCTGGACCACGGCTCAAACCCCGTGTCCCCTGCATTGGCAGGCAGATTCTTAACCACTGCGCCACCAGGGAAGTCCTGAAATGTCTTTTATAAGAGCACTAATCTCCTTCATGAGGGTTGTACCCTCACGACGTAATTACCTCCCAAAGGCCCCACCTCCAAATACCATCACACTGAGGGGGGTTAAGTTTCAAAATATGAGTTTACAGGGACACAAACATTCAGTCTATAGCAAGGACACTATGCTAAGTGAAATAAGCCACAAAGTGACAAATACCGTAGGATTCCACTTATATGAGGTGTCGAGAGTAGGCAAATTCAGAGACAGAAGGTAGAACCGTGGCTGCCAGGGGCTAGGGGAGGGGTAGTTATTGTTTCATGGGTACAATGTTTCAGTTTTGCAAGATGAAAAGAGTTCTGGAGATGGTTGGTGGTGATGGTTAATGTGAATATACTTAATAGCACTGAACTGTACACTTCAAAGTGGTTAAGATGGTAAATTTTATGTCATATGTATTTCACCACTGGAGGTACTAAATGAACAGTTCCAGTACTGATGGTGGAATGAAGTGGTCAGGCCACCCCATCGGCAGATAACAATGATAAAATTTGAGCAAAATACTGAAACAAATGCATCCCAACTATTTAAAAGAACTGGAAAGCACCCCCAAGCAGAGAGAAACTAGAGAAGTATTCTTGAAAAATTGCAACTACAAGGGATAAGAATTGTGAGTTTGTGTTTTTCCCCAATGATGCTGCCCAGTGATGCCCTTTGCCATAGTGGAGGAAAACAGCAGCAGGGCACCACATCCCTATCATCTTTTTTTTTTTTTTTTTTTTGCGGTACACGGGCCTCTCACTGCTGTGGCCTCTCCCGTTGCGGAGCACAGGCTCCGGACGCGCAGGCTCAGCGGCCATGGCTCACGGGCCCAGACGCTCCGCGGCATGTGGGATCTTCCCGGACCGGGGCACGAACCCATGTCCCCTGCATCGGCAGGCGGACTCTCAACCACTGCACCACCAGGGAAGCCCCCTATCATCTTGAAGTAGCAGAGAACAGAGTTCAGAGCTGAAAGAAAACCCGGGCAAGGGTGTCCCTGGTGGTGCAGTGGTTAAGAATCCTCCTGTCAGTGCAGGGGACACAGCTTCAATCCCTGGTCCGGGAAGATCACACACGCCACAGAGCAGCTAAGCCCGTGAGCCACAACTACCGAGCCCGTGCACCTACAGCCCGTGCTCCACAATGAAGAAGCCCACACACCGCAACAAAGAGTAGTCCCCGCTCTCTGCAACTAGAGAAAGCCCATGTGCAGCACCAAAGACCCAACACAGCCAAAAATAAATAAATTTTAAAAAAACACAAAAACCCTGGGCAAACCTCTGGAAGTGAGAGAACCACAGAAGGGATGGCACTCAAAATCTGAGTCAACCTTTTGCTAACAAATCCCTGCCTGACCACAGATCTGTGCACATGCTACAGACTCAGTGAAGAACAGACAGGGATCTACTCTTGAGAGGCAGCTACACTAGATGAGATTTGTGAGTTTACTGCTTTTTATCTGAGTGCATTCCGCAACTGTGTACAGCATGGGTGGTAGAAAGCTGTAGCCTTACTGGCTTGAGGTATCAGAGGATATAACTTGATGATGGTGGAGAAAATGTGAATTTAGGAGGGAATCCTCAGAAACAAGGAAACCACGGTGAGGATGAGCTGCTGAGTATAAAGTTTACTGAGATCCTTGACTGACTGCCAAACTATGCAGGCAGAGGGGAGTATCCCCAGCGGAACAGAGGAACAAAAGCTGGGGCTACAAGCTAAAGATAGCAGCTGCTGCACCCAGCCATGGGAGACAGAATTCGTAGTTTGAATACAGGCAAGTTAACTTCCCTCTCAAACAATAACAACAACAAAACAATCATCGTAAGAACACAACAGAATCCAGAGACACTACAATAGGTTGTCTGAAATATCCAATTTTCACCCAAAAATTAGGACATGCAAAGAATTGGGAAGATATGATTCATGGTCAGGAAAAAACAGTCAATAGAAATTGACTCCACGTGGATCCAGATGTTCAATTTAGCAAAGACTTCAAAACACCTGTTATAAATATGTATCAAGGGACTTCCCTGGTGGTGCAGTGGTTAAGAATCTCCTCCTGCCAATGCAAGGGACACAGGTTCGAGCCCTGGTCTGGGAAGATCCCACATGCTGCGGAACAATGAAGCCTGTGCGCCACAACTGCTGAGCCTGTGCTCTAGAGCCCGTGAGCCACAACTACTGAAGCCCGTGCGCCTAGAGCCTGTGCTCCACAACAAGAGAAGCCACTGCGATGAGAAGCCTGCGCGCCACAACGAAGAGTAGCCCCCGCTCGCCGCAAGTAGAGAAAGCCTGTGCATAGCAACGAAGACCCAACACAGCCAAAAATAAATAAATAAAATTTTAAATAAATATGTGTCGATAATTAAAGTATAATTATCTTAATTAGTGAACAGACAGGGAAACTCAAAAGTTTAAAACTGTTAAAAATGAATTTCTAGAGCTGAACAGTATGAAAACTAAAAAATTTGTGGGGTTTTTTTAGATGGTTTGAATACAGATTAGAGATGGCAGAACAATTAGTGAACTTCGAGATAGATCAGTAGGAATTAACCCCAAAAATGGAGAGAAAAAAGATTGAAGGAAAACGAACAGAGCCTCAAATATGGGGGACGGGCTTCCCTGGTGGCACAGTGGTTGAGAGTCAGAGTCCGCCTGCCGATTCAGGGAACGCGGGTCCGTGCCCCGGTCCGGGAAGATCCCACGTGCCGCGGAGCGGTTGGGCCCGTGAGCCATGGCCGCTGAGCCTGTGTGTCGGAGCCTGTGCTCTGCAATGGGAGAGGCCACAGCGGTGAGAGGCCCGCGTACCACAAAAAATATATATATATATGGGGGACAATATAAAGGAGCTGATATGTATGTAATTGTCTCAGCAGGAGAGGAAATGGAGAAAGGGACAGGTGACATTTTTGAAGAAATAAAGCCAAAACCACCCCCAATTTTGTGGAAAACATTAAATTAAAAATCCAAGAATCTTGGTGAAGCTAAAGCAGGATAAAAACAATGGAAACCACTCCCCAGAACATTATACTCCAACTGCTGAAAGCCGAAGATAAGGAGAAAGTCGTGAAAGCAGTGAGAGAAAAACAACAGGTTATATGGACGGGGAACAATTCTACGGCCGACAGCTGACTTCTCAACAGAAACAATAGAAGTCAGAAAATTTTGGAATGTCATTCAAAGTGCTAAAGTTTAAAATGATCAAACAAGAACTCTATATCCAGCAAAATCTTCTAAATGAAGGCAAAATAAGGACATTTTCTGTAAACAAAAATTGAGAAAATGTGTCGCAAGCAGATCTCCACCATAAGAAATGCTGAAGCAAGTTGTTTAGGGTAAAGGGAAATGAACTCAGATGACACCTCTGATCTATGGGTAGGAATGGATGGCAGTGGAAGTGGTAAACATGTGGGTAAAAGACTAGATGTATCACTCAATGTCCAGCCAGAAGACAGGAACCACTCATAATGTGAACAGGGGAATGTTAACAATTATAAATTGGTAAGAGATGGTTAACAACTACTAAAGTGGGTAAAAGAACTTTAAGGATTACAGGAATACCAAATGCAGAAAACAGCTGCTTTGTCTAGTGCTCAGGGGGATAAAGGGAGAAGGTAGAATGTCTCCCCCAACAAGGCTGAAATTCAGACCCTCCCCCCACCATGGAATATGCAGCTTAGCAGTGGTGAAGAAACAGGACAGAACAGTGCTGGCTGAAGCTGGTTCATGGGAAGTGACCCACTGGTTAGCCAGGAAACTCGCTGGAGAGTGAGCACTGGTGGGCCTCCTGCCAGCTGCTGGCTGCTGTGCCACACAGGTGGATGAAAAGCACCTGGGAACCAGGAAGAGAAGCTGTGGCTTGCCTATGGCCTTCCACTGGCCCTCTAGTGCCCTCTACTGACGACGCTGGAGCATCATCCAGCAGGCAAAAGATATTTCCATGGTCCCGCTCCCGTTCCACAAAGCAAGACAAAGAAGTGTAGATTTGGAGCTGAGAGGCAATAAACTAACTCACACGCTGTATTACTTCTGCTTTCTTAATTCCTTTAAAAGACATTACTATTTAAAGCAAAAGTACTAACACTGTATTGTTGTGTTTATAACAAAGATGTAATATAGATGGCACAGTGAATGGAGATGTACGTGGCTGTATTTTACCTGAAGGAATCCAATACTAATTCCATGTAGACTGGGATACGTCAAAATGCATACTTTAATCTCTAGAGCAACCACTGAAAAATAATATATGCAAAGACATATAGCTGGAACTCCAATGGGAAAATAATGGGATTCTAAGAAATACTGTATTAACACAAAAGAAGGCAGGGAAAAAGGAACCAAATGAGATAAGACAAAACAAATAGCAAAATGGCAGATCTAAATCTAACCTAATTGCAACCGAAATGCTACGTAGATGGAATAAACACTCCAATTACAAGGTAAATGTTATCGTACTAGATGAAAAAGCAAGATCCAACTCTATGCCATCTACAAGAGACACACTTCATACACAAAGACAGACAGTTTGTAAGTAAAAGTGTGGAAAAAGAGATACAGACCAACCTCGGAGATACTGCAGGTTCAGTTCCAGACCAACTGCAATAAAACTAATATTGCAATAAAGCAAGCCACAGGAGTTTTTTGATTTTCCAGTGCATATAAAAGTTATATTCACACTATATTACAGTCTATTAACTGTGCAATAGCATTGTCTAGAAAACAATGCACATACCTTAATTTTAAAATGCCTTATCGCCAAAAAAGTGCTAACCATCATCTGACAACACTGGGTTGCCACAAACCTTCAATTTGTAAACATTCCAATATCTGAGAAGCACAATTACGTGGGTATTCCTTGCAAACAGCCTAGGAAAGCTGGAGAGATTATATTAATATCGCACAAAATAGACTTTAAGGCAAAGCATATTGTTAGAGGCAAAAGGGACAATTCATAATGATAAAAGGGTCAGTTCATCAGGAAGACATAAAGTTATAAGTGGGTATGCACCTAATAACAGCTTCGAAACGTGTGACGCAGTCTGACAGCTAGAGGGAGGACACAAATGCATAACTGCAGTTGGAGATTTTAACCCACCTCTCACAATACCGATGGAACAGCTAGATAACTAAATGATGTAGGACTCTGGAAAGAAGATGGGGAAGCCCACAGAATCTCTGAGGAGGGATGAGAAGCAGGCCTGGAGGCCCTGCTGCTGGGAACAGCCCCCCACATTGCCACCTAGAAGCACTTCCACGAGAACCCCTCTGCCTTGGCTCCTGGCCACAGATGCCGCAGGCTGCACCCACCCCTGCCACTGAGGCTGGACCCTGGAGCTGGAGCCACGGCCACCTGGGCCCTGACACCTCGACAGCACGACCGCACGGCCCCGCCTCTTCATCACCCGCTTCCGATCCATCTCCTGAGCCCATCTTCTGAGCCTGCGCGGTGACTGGTAAGTCATCTCACGTGGCTTCCTCCTCCCAACAGCAGTCATTTCTCCCATTTGTTGATGAGACGGGGGTTTGGAGAATCCTGCAGCAGGAAGTGCCGCGGCAGGATTTCAGCCCAGCCCCGGGTCACTCCAGGGCCTGGGATCTGGAGGCTCTCCCACCAGGCCTCCCTCCCTGCCAACACCCGTCGGGAAGGGTGCCTCTCCGGGCCTCTGAGGTCCCCCATCCCTGGAACCGTCAGTGCCGTGGGGCAGGGTGGATGCAGCGTGGATGGGGCAGAAGCCTGCTGGGTCTCCAAGGCGGGCCCGGGTTGGAGCGGAGGGCGTCTGTGGGACGGAGGAGTGATGGCCTGGCCGAGGGCTTGGACGGTAGCGGCAGGTGTGGCCCCAGCACTCAGGTCCCATCCACGTGGCCAGAGCCGCCTGGGCCACCGCGGGCCCAGCTGGGACTCCAGGGAAAGAGTTGCCAGGATGAGGGGCCGTCAGGCTTCTCCACGGGTGGGGAGGCCAGCTGTGGAAGGGCCCTCCCTGTTGGCCCAGGCAGCGGAGGGGCAGCTCAGGCCTCTCAGTCAGGCATGGTTTCAGCAGAGATGCCTGCCCCAGCCCGTTCCCTGGGGAGGTGAAGCGAGGCCCACACAGTGAACACGGCCTTCCAGGGAGCTGCCTGGCTGGCGGGTGAACTCACTGAGGCCCTGGGCTCCAGGAACTTCCAGAAGCAAACTTGGAGGTATCCAGGGCCTGCGTGCACGTAGGGGGAGTGGGAAGGGAACACAGTGCCTTTGGGGCCATTGCCATTCCCAGGACCCCCTAGCAGGCTTGGGGTACAAAGTCCCCAAGAAGCCATTGTGGTGGCTCTTGGGGGCAGGCACAGGGATGCCAGGAGAATTCTGGGGGCAAATCCCTGTCCTGGCCCTCAGTCCACTCTCGAGGGGCATCAGGTGCCGGTGGCAGCCCTGGAAGCCGAGGAGAAGAGCCGCTGGTGAAACCCAAGCTGCCCCTCCCACCCTGTGCCCCCTCCAGCGGGCTGCCGTGCCCTTGCTGACCCCGAGGACCCTCCACCCCGCTTGGGCCATCAGCATTTGCAGCCTGGATCCTGGGCCTGCAGTCAGTGACTCACTAGTGGGGCCCGGTCCCCGGGGCAGGGGAGGCTTCAGCGGAAGAGGGTGCACAGCACGCGGGGGCTGCTCCACACGCTGTCCCGCCATCGGGACCTGTCCTGGGAAGCAGGCTCCCTGGGAGAGCCGGTGGGGAGCAAACCCGCCCCAGGAGTGAGGGCGCTGTGCTTCCCACGAAGGAAGGATGTCCCGAGGAGGGAGCAGGCTCTTCAGGTGGGCCTGAGGTGGTGGAAGCCCTGGAGGCTGGCCCCTGCCGTGCCTGCAAGCCGAGCAGGAGGCGGGGAGAGGGCAGGGGTCCCAGCAGGCTGGCTAGACCACCACAGGGAGTGTGTTCAGTCACCAGCGAGGCAGAGCCACTTCCTCCTAGGGCGTCCTGTGCACCAGGCGAGGAGGTGAGCAGTGACAGCAGTCTTGCGCCAAGAGCCCTGAGAGAAGGGGTGTCTGCCCATCCCTGGGCCCTTTACCCCAGACTGATGCTTCATGACAGCAGCCAAGCATACATGCTGTGCCTGGAAGGCAGAGCTGGCCCTGATCTGCTTAGAAGGCCTTCGCCCGGGGCAGGGAAGGTGGGCGGGGCTGTTTGCTTGGCCAGCTTGGGGCTGCGGGGTGACGGTCTGCCCAGGACCAAGGTGAGCCAGCTCTATCCCCTGTCCTGCCCAGCTGGCAGGATGCCATCAGTGAGGGGATAGGGCCTTCAGGGAGGCTCTGTGGGCAGGGGAATGCTGGCTCTCCCGCCCCCTCCCCTGCCCTCCCCTCCAGCCTGTCCGTCCCTCCACACCCAGCCAGGTGCCCACCCCTGCTGGCTGCAGCCTGGGGATTGTGCTCCCACCTGCAGGCAGCTGTCCCTGGCAGGGAGCTTCCTGTGTGATAGGTGGCATGCTGCAGCCCCGGCAGGGGACCTGACGAGGGGGGTGCCCATGGTGGGTGCTCAGTGGATTCTCCACCCTGGAGGGAGAGCAGCAGTCTTGTCAGGGACCGGGTTGGGCTGTGGTCACTCTCTCCAACACCAGATTAGCCTTGCAAGTCACCAGCTTCTCGAGGAGGCATGGGGGCAGCACCTGCACCCTGCTCCCAGGTGCCCGGCGCTGCAGTGCCCCGAGCCCAGGCCTGGGAGCCGGCTGCTCACACTTACTAACAAAAAGGAAGCTGACCGCAAACCCTGTGCCCTCTGGCCATGCCAGGAATAGTTCACGAGGTGCGATATTTTGAAGACATGAGCTGGATGGCAAAGACTGTAGGCCAGCCTTCTACCCAGGAGGTCTGGCGACCCGGCTGCTGTATTTTGGTGACCGAACCATTTTAGCCTGCAGAACATGTTGCTTCTGAGAAATTTTGGATTGAAATACCATCCGGCAGCAGCTTATTCTTATCAGCCATGCGGGAACACAGGGCGGGACTGGCGGCCCAGGGCTGGCGGCCTGGGGCTGGGGGCCCGGCCTCTGTCCCCTCTGTGTGGGGGACTGAGATGCTCATGCCCAGCTCGCCCATCCACTGGCCCAGCTCACGTCCACCTTCCCTGCCCTGGCCCCAGAAATGTAGCCCACAGGGGGCTGGGTCCTCCCTGGCCCCCATGAGCCGCCCGCTCCCTGTGGCCCCCCCCCCAATTCCCATCCCCCCTGTGAGGGCAGACTCATGGTCCCTGAGTGCAGGAGAGGACACTGCACCCCGAGAGTTAAGGGACACCCCGGTTACACAGGGACCAGGGCCCCAGCTCTGGCTCTGAAGTCCAGGGCGTTGCCTTGGGGCTGCAGGGACTTTGGTTGGCCCTCAAGCTGGGATGGCCTGTCCCTTCATTATATGGGGCCTGCTTCTCAGGCCCTGCCGGACAAGGATCCCTGAGGGTGGCGGATCCCCCCTCCCTCATTCCCCCTGCAGCTCAGCTCCAGGACCTAGGGTCCCACCACCGGGCTCATCCTTGGCTGCAGCTGGAGGGTGATCCCCTTGTGAGGTGGAGGCTCCCCATGCCCGCCATGCTGGGGGCCTATTCCCAACCCCCCACCTGCTGGGCGGCCAGGTGGATGGGTTCAGGGGCAAGGCCCCAGCTAGTTTTAGTGCCTTCGGCTCCAAGGCTGCTGTACCACACTGTGTCCCAGGCCCCAGAGACCGCCTCTCCCTGGCGGCATGGCCAGGACTGCAGGTCCCTGCAGGGCCTGGAGGAAAGCCTGTGAGATTTCCCGCAGAACTCTCCTCCTTGCAGACTCGGGCCGGCATCCCTCCGCTCCCCAGGTCAGCGACTTCTCCCCAGAGCTGGGCGTCAGGGCCGGGCCGACGTCTGGACCAGGCCGCACCGCAGGGCTGCAAGTGCCACAGGTCCTTCCTAACCTGGAGTCGCCGTGAGCAAACCAGGGCCCTGTGCGCCAGCTGCCCGCATCCCCGAGCTGCCACCGTTGCCACGGCCCCGCCCCCGCACCGTGCCCAGCGTAAGGAGACACGACAGGCCTGCGTCCAGGGAAGTCCCCCCCCCGGAGTCTGCAGGGCCCGGAGCCCTGTGGTCACAGCCCAGGCCACGCTGGGGTCAGTTCCCAAACCTCCTGAGGTGGCCGCGAGGTCTCTTATGCCCCACTGCGGGTGAGGAAGTTGGGGCTCAGAGAGGTCCCACGGCCTGTCAAGTGCCCAGAAAGCAGAGAGTGAATAAGAACTTGGGTCCAAGCAGTTCATCTGAGCGGATCCCCGGGAGGGAAGGAGGAGCCTGGACGGAGCCGGTGCAGGCAGAGTGGTGGAGCTGGCCACCCGTGCAGGCACCCGGGCTCAGTCTGCTGGGGACGCTGAGAAATCGTGTATCACACGCGTCGGGATGGCCGATCAGAAGGAGGGGAAGCTGGTACTTATCCAGTGGCTCCTGAGCCAGTTGGGTGCAGGGTTGCCCCCTGAGGTGATGATAACACTCTGGCACTTTCCGCTGGGAGGGGCTGGCGGCCTTCCTGGCTTCAGAGAAACCCGTGATCCCTGGGGCCAGAAAGACTGCTCAGCTGGGGTGGGCCTGACACAGGACCTGGCCTCGTCCAGCACTGTTTAGCACAGCTGCGCAGAAATTGGGGTTCGGGACAGGGACACCCAGAGAGCGCATCAGATCTGGGCCTTGGGGCCTGGCCAGGTGCAAGCTTCAGCCATGCGCCCTGGAAAAGAAGGTGATGATGCTGACAAAGACGTCTGCTCCCACAAAACGCCCAGAGACTTAAAGATCCACAAAACCCTTTGCTTTTCAGCCGCAGCAATTCAGTCCAGGACCCCACAGAACGGACTCTGCAGGGAGCCACCTGCCCAGGGCTCAGAGACCCCAAGACCAGGTCTCCCATGATCAGGAACAAGGAAGTGGTCACAGGGTGACCTCCATGGAGGAGGACAGACATCCCAGTGCAGCTCCATCAGGGCCTGGATGGGGGAGAGGAGTCCGGGGCTCACGGTGGGGCTCTTAAGTGCCATCCCTGAGGCCCCAGGCGCCGTCACAGGGTTGTCAGGGGCTGAGAATGCAGACAAGCCCATCTGAAAGTGTCTGCTTTGGCTCCGTGTGTACTTGCTAAGTCGTGAGCCTGTCTTAGAACGGGGCTCACTGGTGGAGCTGCTGTGATGTGAGAGCGGGAGGCCCAGGCTCCCGCAGCTGCGCTCAGATCTCAGCTCCACCACTCAGGGGCTGTGTGACCCTGGGTGGGTTACTTCCCCTCTCTGGGCCTCACTGTTCTCATCTCTAAAACAAGTGAGATGATTATGAGGTGCACTCAGAGAGCTGGGCAGAGTGAGCTGGGGGAGGGGCTACCACCACCACCACCATCATCATCATCATCATCATCATCATCATTATTATTAGCAGTGTCGAGTGGACAGATGCTCTTCCTTTTCAGATGCACTCTATGGCTTCTCTTATGACCCACACTCAGGGGCTCCCATGTCCACTCCTGGTCCCTCACTGCCTCCTTCCCTCTATCCCTACAAGGGTCTGAATCAGGAAGGGCCAGCTGGGCCGAGGCTGGGGCCACAACCAAGGGCCACACCTTCCTTGTCCAGAGGTTGCGGACAGGTCTGGAGGGTGTGGTGCAGGCTGAGGTGGGAGGGGAGGTGGAGTGCCCCAAGGGGTCTCAGGGGTTGGGGGCAGGGGTGAGCACCCAGTACACACCCAGGGCTCAGGGAGCGTTCTTTTCATCCAGAGGCAACACAGGAAAAATGAGTGTTCATGGTTTTTCTCCCAGTTCAAAATGAAGACAACTTTATCGAGACTCATAGACAAAAATTATACAGGCAGACCTCAGAGATACTGCGGGTTCCGTTCCAGACCACCACCGTAATGCAAATACCACAACAAAGTGAGTCACATGAATTTCTTGGTTCCCCAGTGCATCTAAAAGTTATGTTTACACTACACTATAGTCTATTAATACTGTGCAATAAATAGCATTTGTCTAAAAGAAGTACATACCTTAATTAAAAAATACTTTATCGCTAAAAAAATGCTAACCATCATCTGAGCCTTTAGGGAGTCATGGTAGTCACATCAAAGATCGCTGATCACAGGTCACCATAACAAATAACAATGAAAAAGTGTGATATATTGTGAGAATTAGCAAAATGTGACGCAGATATGAAGTGAGCAAATGTTGGAAAAGTGGTGCCTGTAGACATGACTGACGCAGGGTTGCCACAAACCTTCAACTTGTAAAAAAAGCGCAGTACCTGCAAAGGGCGATAAATCGAGGTGTGCCTGAACCCTCACAGTCAACACCTCTAGACTGTTTCCCAGAAAAACTGGCCTGCCTGCCTCGTCACTGGAACGTTCTCATAACTGAGAGTTTGGTGGGCCCTAAGATGTTCCCTGGGGCTGAGGGCCGTCCATGTGGCCTGCTTCCCGGGTCACGTATGGGCTGGAGGTCAAGGCCACCTGGGGACACTCTGGAGCTGACACCCGGTCCCACACCCAGACGTTTACCCCACTTGGACCCCTCGCTCCCGGCAGAGCCGTCTCCTCCGTGTTCTCCCTGCCAACCCGGGCCCGGGCCCAGGCCCACGGCCTCCGCACCCCAGACAGACCCCCATCCTGCTGAGGCCCCTGCCTGTCCTGGGTCCTCCACCCCGGGCCCCGCCTCCCCACTTCCCAGGAGCTGGCTGCCTGCCCTGCAGGTTCTGGCCCCCGCACTCCAGAGAACTGGTTTTGTCCAAGGTCTTCTGGACTCTCCCATTTGGCAAGTGCGGCTGTGGTTGTGCTGCCCCCTCGTGACCCCTAAGCACGATTTAGAAAGGGGCACCCCTTCCTCAAGACCCTTTGCTCCATCTAATGGAAAGTGGTCGTAATTCTGCTTAGTTAGAACGCGTCCCTTTGCTGTACCCAGGGCTAAGATGTCTGCATTGAGAACAGTACCTTCTCAGATGTCTGACGTCGTGTGGTGCACAGCCTGTGCAACCTCACGGGGTTGCCCTGGAAAGCACTTTGCAGTCCTCATCCTGCTCTTCCTCAGAAGCATCTAACGTAGGTGCTCACTTCACAGTGAAAAGTTCGGATCCCGTCGGTGCCCTGATGCAGTGCCTTCTGGGGCTCCCCATCACCCTTGGATAACCTCTAGGTTCCTCCCCACAGTCTTCGGGCGCCGTCCCCTCCGCCAGGACACCCCCTCCTCCTGGCTCAGCCACGGCTCACCTCAGCAATTCCCTGCCAGGCCCCTGGACTTCCCTGGAGGGCCCTGACCCTGTCCCATTTAGTGGTTTTATGTTCGCTCGTGGGATACTTTAGTGAAGGTCTCCTGTCTGGATGCGCTACAGGGACACGTGGGTGCTGATGGCCCATGTGGACCCCCCTGCACACAGCCTGACCCCTGGAGGCCCTGAGAGGGAAACGGTTGAATGACTAAGCACGCTGTCCTGGAAACTTGCTTTTCTTCTGTTTCCCAGCAGCTGCCCCCGCCTGGCCCTTCTCCCACAGTCCTCGACTTCTCCTGGGCCCCCATCTCAGCAGGCCCCAGCCCTGAGCATCACCTGGCTCGCCAGCCCCTCGTCCATCAGCCCAGTCTATTTTTCCTCCATCACCTCCCCAGGCCCAAGCCTTCTGCTTGCTGTCATGTGCGGTCTTCTCAGGGTAGGTCCTCAGACGCCTCCCCCAAAGCTGCTCCCGCCCTCAGCTCCCTCCCACCAGTCCAACCTCCATACAGGCCACCAAGGGACCTTCTCCAGGATGCACAGCAGTGTCCGTCTGCCCAGGTGCCTCCCCTTCTGTGGCTCCCCCGGGCCCTCAGGATCAACCCCGGCTTCCACGCCTTTGCTCGCTGACATTCTCCAGCACCCCCTCCAGCCCTGGCTCCTGCCACGCACTCCCCTCTGCCTGGACACCTCCGACCAGCTGATTGCACTCAGGCATCCCCCCACTGGGGAGCCCCTGTGATGGCCCCAGGCCCCCGGCACCGGGTCCCCACCTGTACTGACCACACTGTGCACGTTGGCTGTTTCCCCACTAAAGTGAAGCCCTTTAAGGGTAGCGACCTTGTCTTAGTCACCCTCAGACGTTCCTCCTCCGGCTGGCAGACACAGCCCCCCGGCACTCTCTAGTTACCTCCTCAGCCATTTGGACCCGGTGCTGAGGCAGAGCGACACGTGGGCGGCGGGTTCGGGAGGACCGAGTTGCGCGGCCGTCGGGGTGCTGGGAGGGTCCCAGGCCGGCAGGCTGTGCACAGGAGCGGCCGCCCCTGCTTTACCAGAACAGGACTTGGCCGGGCGTTGCTTGCCCCAGGGGTTAGGGTCTGGGTTCTCCAAGCTCTTGGCTTTTAGAGGTGATGAGCTCACCGTCAACCAGCGAGGCTGAATTCCACCTCCTAAGTACACACAGAATCGCATTCTCAGAATATGTATAAATCTTTATTTTAGGACTGGCCAATTGGTGTCAACATCTGATGTCGGCATGATTTTCGGGGGCCTGTCTGTGTATATTCGGGACGGAGGTATGTTGGGAAGGTCAATAACTTGGCCAGTGTCATCGTGAAGAGCACTGGCCTGAGAGAAGGGGAAAATGGATTTACAAAGCCCAGAACTTTAAGCCAATTCCTCTGGGGACAGAGTGCACAGAAGAGGGCTGGTGGCCCGAGAAGTCACTTGAGGACATCCCAGAGACAAACACACCTTTTCATTTATTTTGATAGGTGGAATTTAGTTTTAATTATTTAAGAGAATACTTCATGAGATATTTTCAAAGAGAAATGAAATCTTAATAATCTAAGCTCTTGTTACACCCCTCAGCTATTAAATCCTTATAAATCTCTGCTGGAAGCTTGGAGAGGAGGCCAGGTTTCGGAGGCAGGAGTGATAGGAAAGTGGGGGCTTGAAAGTGGCTGAGGCTCATTTTACCACCTGGGGCCTCAAGGTCAAAGGTGAGGGCTGCTCCCTGGGTGACATCGTGGGAGGGAGCAGTTCTGACAATAGCAGTGGATAATGGGAAAACTGAGGCCGGGGTGGAACCAGCTGCCAGAATCCAGGAGGCCGCCTGAGGGCACCTGGACGCTCGCCCAGCGAGCTGGCTTCCCCTCACTCTTGCTGAAGTTACCCCACTCTGAACTTGGGGAGTTTCAGCACCCAGGGGAGACACTGAGCCTGAGTTATTTTTACTGCCCCAAATGAAAGGATGCATGTCCACTGGCTGTGTGCATCACCAGGACCTATTTCTGCTCCCCTGATTCTCTCCTCCCTCCTCTGAGGTGTTGAAGCCCATGGAAACTGACGGAGGCTCAGGGCCCTGAGGGCTCACCAGGCCTCTGGCCACAATGCTGCTTCCTGCTGAGAAGGAATGCCTGGCCAGGGCCCTGTGGGTGCATTTCCTTCTCTTTGGGTCCCCTGTCCTCACTTCAAAGGCTCCCAGCCCTGAGCTCCACCACCCCTGCATCCCCACAGCTCCCACGGGTATCCCCGGACGTGGGACAGGAGCCTCAAACTGCACACGTCCAAGCCTGTGATAGCTCTGCCTCCCCAGACCCACTCTCCCTGCACCTCCCACCCCAGGCGCCTGGGCTGGAGCCCTTGGAGCCTCAGCATCCACCGTGACTTCTCCCTCCAATGGCCAGCTGGTCACCAAATCCTGTTGATGACAGAGACTAGTCCACCTCAGATCAATCCCAGCCTCCCACCTGCCAGCTGCAGACCCTCAGCACTGCTGTCCCCAGGCCTGGTTGGTCACAGAAGCTGGCCACTCTGCCTGTGGCTGCCTCGGTCCACATTCTGCCCAGAGTTCCCTTCCTAAAAGGGATGTGAGCATCCTGTCACTCCTCTCTCAGCCATCTTTGCCTGGAGCCCACAGACAGGATTCAGACCTGCTCCCAACCTTCCCACCACAGCTAGCGACAACCCCAGGGGGTCCCTGCTGCTCCTCTGTGTCCTGAATGCACGACACCCTGGTGTCCCTCTGCCCCAGCCCATCTCCAGTTCACGGCCTTCTCAGTCTGGATGGCCTCAGCTGGTCCTGAGAAGCAGTTTAACCACTGCTGCCTTTGTGGAGCCTAAGAAACCCAACTAATGTCATAGAATAAATGAAGGAATGAATGAATGGATTCTTCTCCAAAAGAAGGAGAAGTGGCCCTTTGTTCCTTACCTGCCACCGTCATCGTGGAATCACAGCACATCTGTGATAGGAGGGAGGTGGAAATCCTCTGGGCCTCTTCGTAAACAAGGAAACACTGAGGCAGAGGTAGAACTGGCCCCAGCCTCCTGACTTCCAGGAGAGATCAGGGTCTGCAAGACCACAGTCTCCTAAATGGGACCACCCTGAGCTGCAGGCCAGAGCAAACATCTCTCGAAGGCCTCATCGGAGCCTCCTCCCTGAGGGACCAGCCAGGGAGACCTCTCGGGTGCCTCTGAGAAAAGTCCAAGGTCACAGCGTCGGTGGATTGACATCCGCTCTCGTTCAGTGTCAAGGATCGGGCACACAAAGAAAACTTCAAGTGAATTGGCCAAGTTCCCACATAAGCAAGGCATCTTTCTTCTTTTCTAGCAACTAGTCCTAGAGCCCAGCACAGGTATCAATCACAGAAGGAGAAGACATATACTCTCTGCAGCCATGCCCTGGAAAGAAAAGCATGTGTCTCCAGGAGAAAACAACTCAGTGGCTTAGTTAGAAACCTATTTGGAAAATATGCCTACCTGCCATCCCTCTGCTGACATCAGACACCATATATCAGCGAAACCCCCCTCATCATCACAGATTGGGATCCTCTGCACCTCATCCACTGTCAGCTAGGACACTTTACTGCAAGTAACAGATCCAACTGGATTAAACGATAAGGAAAGCCATGTGTCCTTTCCCAGGAAGGGCAGCTCTGGGCTGAGCAGTTCACCACTCAGTGGCATCTTGAAGGGCCATTCTCTGACCCTTTTGCCCTGCCGTGCTCAGGTGAGTCCCCAAATGGTTGTGATGCAGCTGACACGATTCTGGGTGTCACGTACAGACACAACCAACTGAAGAAAAAAAGTCATCTTTGCTCTCTGTCTTTTAACAGCCAAGAAACCTTTCCCAGCGTCCCTCAGAAGCCAGCCCCCCACATCTCATTGGCTAGGATTGGGTCACATGCCCTATGCTAAGCCAGTCATTGGCTAGGAGAACCAATTCTAGGCTTAGCCAATCAGAGTTTACATCTGAGGCACACGGGGCAGGGCCTGGTCCCCAGAACAAAAGTGGGCTCTGTCAGCAGGGATGGCCCCCTCTGTGTGTCACTCGGGTTCCCATGCTTGTTCTGCCAAAGGCTGTCATAAAAGCCACTTGTACTTGTGGCAAAACCTTCAGGTGGTGCTGTGCTCTGCCTGGGTCTGAGGTCCTTGTGGGAGGAGAAGGCTCTTTCTAGAACCTTCTGGAAACTGGAAGGACCTCCGTTGCATGTTGCCTGAGGCCCCCTCGCCTAGAAGCTGTGTGCGACCCAAACGCAGCTCCCAGAGTCGCTCACTTTAACCTCATGGCAGCTCCGGAGCTGGGGAGACAGAAGGGCAGAGGCCGAGGCAAGTCACCCAAAGCTCCACATCTGGTAAGTGGGGAAGCTGGGATCAGACCCAGAGCTCATACTGTCACCCACAGCCGGCCAGCGAAAGCCTTTTTAAAAAATTGAATGTAATTTGCATACCATACAGTCTACTCTTTTGAAGTGTACGATTCAGCGGTTGTTGGTATATTCGCAAGGTTGTGCAACCATCACCACAATCAATTTTAGAACAAGTTCATTACAACCAAAAGAAACCACTCAACCCTTAGTGGTCACCCCCTGTTTCCCTCCCTCCCTCCCGCCCCAGGCAACCACTGGTTTACTTTCCGTCTCGTAGATTTGCTGATTCTGGACATTTTATATACTGGAATCCTACAGTATGTAGACCTTTGTGTCTGGCATCTTCCACTTAACATCGTGATTTCGAGGTTCATCCATGTGTAGCAAGCGTCAGTGCTTTGTTTCTTTTACTGCCAAACAATACCCCGTGGCGCGGGCACACCGCACTGTGTTTATCCAGTCCTCAGCTGTTGGGTGTTGGGCTGGCTCCAGCTTTTGGCTGCTGTGACTAATACTGCGGGGAGCAGTCATGTACAGGTTTTTGCGTGGACGGAAGTTTTCATTCCTCTAGAGTAGATACCCAGGAGCGGCATCACTGGGCGAAAGTCCTTTTTACGAGGTGAAAGCAAGGGTTGC
>RJWK010010746.1:0-43186 GCA_004363435.1 Platanista minor | reverse complement strand
TGCACTGAGGTTGCACAGCCTCAGTCTGGGTCTGCTCACCACCTCCCCTCAGATGGAAGGCAAGAGGGTCCTTTCCTGCCTGAGGGCTGGGAGGTTTGGCTCTTGTTCTCCAACAAGGACCGAGCCCCAGGCTCAGGAAAGATGGGCTTTCCTGAAAGCAGACATGAACTATAAAAATGAGGAGAGGCTCTGCATAGTATTGTCTTCTGGAGGAGATTCATCCCTTTGCAGCTCAGATGGGGGCTGGTCGCCTCAGTTGAGTGAGAGCCTGCACTTAGTGAAGGCTGGATGGGAGTTTGAGCGAGACCCTCTGCTCATTTGTCACTACCCCCGTGCCTTCCACTGGGGTCTCTCCGCACTGATAGGTTCTAGCCTTAATCTACATCTTGTCAACACCATGAGACATTCAGAACCTGGCTCTGCATTGTAATGTGGCTTGCTTGGCTTCACAGCCTGACTCCTGCAGCTTTAGAATTTGGGAAAACTGACAGTTGTGGGGTTCGCTTCTTATTTACTGAGGCTTTACCTCCTCAGGTCTCTCATTCCTGTCCCTCCGGATGCGAACAACTGCTAAATGCATTGCTGGTTTTTCTGCCTCTTGGGAGTGGCCCACTGCCTGGACCCTTTGTCAGAATTCTCAGCACCCAGAGTTAGGGTAAAATCAGGCAGCTAGGGAAAGTCAGCTCCCTCCTCTGCACCACTGTCCCTCCTTTGGGGATTTCTCTCCTCCAGTCTTAGCTCTCTATGAGACTGTCAAATAGCCTGCGCCCACCTACCCATCCACCCATCTGGATTTTCTTCTCGTTCTCAGGAGTATTCGTTGGCCTTGCTCTGTCATACCCTAAAAGATGAGCCAGATAGCTAAAGATGGGCTGCATATAGAAAGGACTCTTCCAGGGACAAGGCATCCATTTGTCCATAGGGCAAAGTCAAGTCAGTCTGTTCAAAGGCCGGCAACATAAGCCACATCCACAAACCCAAATGTGGGCTAAAGCAAAATTGAGAGTCGCTCTTACTGGGATCTTTTGGTGTCCCGGGCAGCCTTTCCCTAAGAGCATTAGCTATTCCTAAATGTTAAATCTCTTGGCCTGAGTGAGTTCAGTGGAAAACATCTTCTCTGGCAACTGCAATAGCAAGTTTGATCGGGTTAGCAAAAGGGACCCGTGATGGTCTTTGGAGGCTGGTGCATGACCGCGAGGCCATCCCAGCTTGCTTTCGGAGCGCCAAGGCAGTCCAAGTTCAGTTGTACATGGTGCTGCTTGCCATGGGCGTCTTGGCTCTCACTTTGTCATACTCTTTACCTGTGAGAGCAGCATCTTTGGGGCACTTCCACAGTGGCATAAGGAGCTATATCCTGGTTGGAGAGGGAGGTCTGTTAGGAGCGTCACATGTTGAGAGGAGAGAGCTCAAAAGAGGAGAGGGCCCATGGACTCACTGTTTCTTCCATCTGCTTTTCTCCAGCCTGCACGGACAAGGAGTTGAGGAACCTCGCTTCCCGGCTCAAAGACTGGTTTGGAGCCCTCCATGAGGATGCAAACAGGGTCGTCAAGCCCACCAGCTCCGACACAGCCCAAGGCAGTAAGACCGCTTTACTCTCACTAATTTATCTCATTTTACACACCACATTCCCTCCTCAGTATATTGGATGTTGTTGATGGACCACCCCGAGATGCTGTTGTTAAAAGAAACACTACGTTAAATGTATACGCTGACTTGAAATATGCCCCAGTTTCAGAGATATTAAAATATGGAGGAGAGGGAAACGCCTTAGAATCAAGAAAATACTACAACAACTTATGTTTTTTAAAGTCTGCTTGCAAAATTATCATGTGTTTAGTACAGTCCTTTTGGGGAAAATACACTTAAGTATATGTAAAGATACCAAAATAACAAACTACTGTGTATAAAATAGATAAGCAGCAATATACTATACAACATAGGGAATTATAGTCATTATCTTATAATAACCTGCAAAAATACTGAATCACTATGCTGTACACCTGAACCTAACACAATATTGTACATCAACCATACTTCAATTAAAAAATGTATAGAAACACAGCATTTTAACAACTGTAAGCATGTCGTGGCATGGCATACACTTCAAATGTTTCCTTGCCACGTAGAAAAAAATATTCATGTGTGTGTGTGTGTGTATATACACACACACTTTACAGACTGTCTTATGGCCTTCTTTTATCATCCAGCAATACACTATGACTATCTTTCTAGGCTGTTGAGTAGTATTCTGCCTTGTAATCACTATATAGAATCTCAGTGTATAGATACAACATAATTTATGTAATTAGACCTTTATTTGGGAGCTTTGAAGTTGTTCCTAATGTTCAGCTATTATAAGCAACACGGTAGCAAACATCTTTGTTAACTTAGCTCTATGGACGTTAATCAGATTGCATTTTGTTTTCCATAGATGAACTCCCAGACAAGTGTTCCCTCCGCCATCACTGAACTGGCAGAGACCATACCCAGAGCCTCTCCAAAAGCTGGAGAGAAAACTCAGACTAGGTCTGCCTGTTTGTACCTTGACGGAGCCTCTCACTGCCTTTAACGCAAAGGCCATTAGGGGAGAGTTCCTGCACACCGTGGCCGATTGGCACAGAACGGCTTACTCAACAATACAGTTGTTGAGATGCGTGGAGCTTTGCCACAGCCTCTTCTGTGTAGAGATTTTTACATTGATTTGTCAAAATATAAAAACACACGTTATTTAAAGCAGAGAGTATTTCACCCCATCCCTGATGCCACACTTGTGTGGACAGGATTTCTGAATGTAGTGCTCCTGGATTGAACTAAGTAGGTAAGAAGTGACACTGGCAATTGGTGGGACCCAGAGTTTAACCAGCATCTGGTCTTCAGCCCAAATTAGAACGATCTTCTTAATTTCCGGTTTATCCTTTGCTGTGCATAGCCATCTAGAGATACTAGTAGAGAACGTTGATCCTAGGGGACAATTCTTTCATCAGTTTGGATCTTTTTTACCTTAAGGGAAAGGTAGATTCTGGGAAGCAGATGCTAAGGGTCCAGAGTGGGTCCTGGGGTTGTATCTATCTGTGGGAAGGGGGATGTAAGAGTCTTTCTTTCCGTCCCTGCCAAAGGTTTCCTTGGGAGTTTGTGGACAATTAATTCACAGGTAGTCTCTAGAAGCTTTTCCCAGGGGTCTTCCAGGAGCCGCTGAGTCCCTGGGCTTTCTGAACGACCTTTCAATGAAGAGCAGATCTCGACGTGAAAGAGCTGTTCCTCGCAGCCTCCAGTCCCGGGAGGCCCCTTCTGTGCACAGCCCGGGAGCCTGCAAAAGGCCTGCCCTTGGCCACAGGCAAATCGAGTCCCTGAAGAGGTTTTTAGGTTTGATGTCCTGAAGCAACTGGAGCCAAGGGATATAAAGGAACGACAGTTGGTTAGCCCACGAGGCACAGGAGGGAGAGACGTTTTTGTCAGTCCAGGAGTTCTGAAGGGGAAAACCACGGAACCCTAGAAGGGCCATGAGCTCGGGGCCAACCAGAAGGGCTGCTCTGTTCCCCTGGATATCAGATGCAGGTGCCTCTTTTCCAGAGCCTTCCAAATTTGGCACTTCTTTTCGGTGGTCAGTCAGCAGTATTAAAATTTCCCTTTCCTGTGTATCAAAATGGTAATATCCTACAACATTGATGCATATTACATAAAATATTCTGTACAAAAGTGTGGAGCCATTTAGTGTCACAGTCACCCCTGAGGACATCATCATCACAGAGATTGTTCAGTCATGACCTTCAGTCAAAGAAGAGGCCAGATGATGTTCCATAGTCTCTCTTCTTGAAAATCAGGATCTTTTCTAAGATGTGCTTTAAGCTAGCAAAAGGTGTAAGTTTAAAAATGGAAAGATTTTTGTATGTTGGAATGGGGAAGTAAACTTTGCAGTAGCTAGGAAACTCCTCTCAACAAGTTCTTCTGTTGAGCCCTTCCCGTGTGCCTGTACTGGCTGAGGCTACTGAAGGGGACGAGAGAGTCTTTGCCCTCAAGGAGCTTAGGGTCTAATTTACAGGCACTGACAATGAGGGGAGGCACAGGCTTCTGTGAGGGCTCAGAGGAGGAGGTGCAACACTTAGGTTACCGGCTTCTGGACAGCGAAGACCCTGCCGTAAAGATGCTACTTTAAAGGGTGGGCACGCTTTGCTCTGTCTTATATCCTGCTGACTAAGCAGGGGCTCCTGGTGAGGCACATAGAGCCTGATGAGCAGGCTGTAGCTTAGAACCCTAGAGGGTCAATCGATCCCACCAGGATCCTCAGTGACAGTCACTGCCGCAGCCCTTGCATTGCTCATCCCTACACTGGACGCCCAAGCCAACTGGATGTCCTCAGGGTAGGAGGCTCCTGTGTCATGCGAAGCAGAGGCAGCCCTGGGAGAGGAGGGACTGAGAATGTAGACTCAGGGTTGGGTCACCTGGGCTTGAATTCCAGCCCCACAATTGTATGACCTTGAGCAAGAAGCTTAAATCTTGAGCTTCTTTTCTGTAATCCGTAGGGAGGATAAAGCGTCATCTCTTAGGGCTGTTATAAGGATTCAGTGAGATAATAATTAAGTATAAAATGCTGAGAAGAGCGCCTTCAGGAACACAAAAGTGAACACTTTTCATCATTTTCTGGGGAAAATAAAACCAGTCCTAGAAATCCAGGTTATGGAATAATTTAACATTGCCTAGTGCTCTGATTCCGAAAGAAAGATGAGTTTTGCATGTGGGGTACGCCTTCCCTGGGGTCTGTCTACAGTACACTCAGTATCCCGAGTGTGAAGCCAAGTGTTGTGTTTGTTATTATTCGAGCGCATACAGTTTCCACTGTAGAAACTAATACTTCTTGAAGAAAACCAACCCTCCTCCCCGCACCCCGGGAAATAAAAAAGAAATAATTTTCTGAGTCATACATGATTCCATGTCATGTATCTCTTGAGGAGACTGCAGAAAAGAAAAATGGGGAACAGAGGCCAGGTGCCCTGGCTTGTTTTCCCATTAACGTCCAGACTGCTTGGATTCAACAGTCCTTTGGGATATAGTCAGTGCTTCTGGATTGTGCCACATAGTTTCACCTCACTGCCATCCTTTTACGATCGTTTGTTTGTTTTGGTTTTTCAAGTAGTTTTTTTCCCCTCAATATAAAAGCATAGTTTGCAGTATTATCCATTAGTCCTCTTACTCACCATGTTTGTACTCTTCCTTTTTCAGGCGTCCCCTGTTTTAAGCAAGTCTGGTAAATGAAAATCCCTATTTACATCACAGATAAATTAGGATTGGGGATTTATTCCCTTTAGAACATGTTCTCCTCAAATGCTGACTTCTTCTGTTTTAGCACATTTTAGATTGTTTCATTTAAAAACCAACCAACCACCACCACATGTTCTGGTAGAAGGCTGCTGAGACTGTACCCATGGAGGGGGAAAGCATCAGGGGAGGAGGTGGAGAGGGTGGGCCCTGGGGCTCCTTTGGGGGCAGAAAGCTGGGGAGCAAGCGGGGCAGGAGAGAGCGGGCTTGGTGGCAGCTGAGACATGTCCTTCCCTCTACAGGGTTTGACACCAGCATCCTTCCCATCTGCAAGGACTCCCTGGGCTGGATGTTCAACAAGTTGGACATGAACTATGACCTCCTGCTTGACCACTCAGAGATCAACGCCATCTACCTGGATAAGTACGAGCCCTGTATCAAGCCTCTCTTCAATTCTTGTGACTCCTTCAAGGATGGCAAGCTCTCTAACAATGAGTGGTGCTACTGCTTCCAGAAGCCTGGAGGTAAGGCAGGAGGGAGGTGGGGCCACCATGCTGTGCAGGGAAGGGCCCCCTATCACGTCCTGGGGAGATAGACAGGGATCAGCAAGCAGAAAGACACAGCTAGAGAATAAAGCAAACGCTCTTTTCTCCTCATTGACCTGCACTTTCAGCATGGTAGGGAAAACCCAGGAGCATAATTAAGGAGTGTGTTATTCCACTCCTCCTTTTAGGAAAATCTTTTAACTGTTGTGCCTCAGCTTTTCCATCTGTAAGACGGGCGTAGAAACCTTTGCTACATAATTCCCAAAGTCAGTGTAAGATCTTTCATGTCTTTGTTTTTCGTACATTTTCTTCAGATTAGGCTCTTAGGTGTTTCTGTTTGGTTTCAGTAGGAACTCTCTCTATACTAAGACATTAGAATTGATCTCGTCATAGGTATCGCAAATAGTTTTTTTCCCCAAGTTTGACTATGTGCGTTTTTGCTAGGGTGAAGTTTAAAATTTTAAGTTAGTCAAATTTCTCCATCTTTTACTTTGGGGCTTCTCAGAAGCCGTAAGCCTTACGTTAAGCTTAGAAAGGCATTTCCCACTGTGAGATAGTACAGCAATTTTCTTTTGTTTTCTTTAGTACCTTTAGTAGTGGGGTTTTGTTTGTTTACTGAAATCTTTTATCCCTTTCGTGTTGTGTGTGTGTGTGCAGTCAAGTAGGGTCCCAGCCCCGTTCCCTTGAGATGGTTGTCCACTTGCCTGTCTGTCATTTATTGACGAACCCATCTTTCTCCCACTAGTTTGAAATGCTTCCTCTATCATATATAAAACTCCTATATGCTCTATGTATATCTGTCTATTCCTGGGTGCTCTGTCCTACTAATTGACATGTTTTATTATTTAGTGGACCACTCTCTCCTACCATTAATCTTTTTTCAGAATATTGTTATATATCCTATATGTTTGAACTCTTTGAATTTTATAATCAGTTCATTCAATTAAAAAAAAAAACTTACTGGCATTTTTTTTTTTAGAATCAGGCAAAATTAGATTAATCTAGAGAGACTTGACAGCGATATAATATTGAACCCTTTTATCCTAGAACAGGGTTTGTCTGTTAACCAGAAAGCTACAAGTTTTGTTTTCACAGACGTTATACTTCCCTTGTGTTTGTTGATTGTTGTTGCCAGTATAGAAAAATCCATTTTTTCCCAGTATATTTCCTCACTGGTGATTGCTTCACTATTAAATCTGTTCCTGGCCACCATACTAAATCCTCACTTTATTTACGATAGTTATTCTGGTTGGTTTCCTTGCATTTTTCAGGCGTGCAGTCATGTTATCTGCAAATAGTGATAATTTTTTCTTTTTTCAGCTTTATTTTTTTGCAGTACGTGGGGCCTCTCCCATTGCGGAGCACAGGCTCAGAGGCCATGGCTCACGGGCCCAGCCGCTCCGCGGCATGTGGGCTCTTCCCGGACCGGGGCACGAGCCCGTGTCCCCTGCATCGGCAGGCGGACTCTCAACCACTGCGCCACCAGGGAAGCCCCTCTTTTCAGTTTTTGTACCTCATTTCTTTCTAATCACATCAGCTAGTTCTTCCAAATCAATGTTAAATAATAGCCATGCTTTTTACTTCAATAGGAATGCTTGTGGTGGTTCAGCATTAAGCTTAATGACAGCTTTGGGCTTGAGTCCATACAATTTCATGTGGCTTTAGCTCCAGGTCGAGGCTGAGCGATGCGAAGCCTCATTGCTAATACTTCACCTGGAGGGGTAATGCCAGGGACCCGAGAGGGAAGTAACTACCTTAACCACGAGACACAGCTGAGCCCCTGGCCACATGCGATGTCTCCAGATAGGCTGCCCTTTCAGCAACTGTGGGAGGGAGCCAGGACCCACCTATGGAAAAGAATGGCATCTAGGAGGAGTTGAGCAAAATAATTTGTTGTCGTTGTTTCTTATTTTGTGTACTTCTCCCACTTATCTTAAGTTAGTTCCTTTATTTTTTTGATAAAGTTCCTACCACCTCCCTTCCTGAGCCAGAACCAACTTTGGGCGTTCTATTTACCCTCACCTTTCTTTATTATTTCCTTTATTTTTAATGTGTGTAATTGAGGGTAAAGTTTTTCTCCAAAGCACTCCTTTAGCTATAGGCCATAGATATTCATAGTTTGTATTTGTTTTGCGGTACGCGGGCCTCTCCTGTTGCGGAGCAGAGGCTCAGCGGCCATGGCTCACGGGCCCGGCCGCTCCGCGGCATGTGGGGATCTTCCTGGACCGGGGCACGAACCCGTGTTCCCTGCATCGGCAGGCGGACTCTCAACCACTGCACCACCAGGGAAGACCACATTTTTTTTGGGGGGGGATTTTTATTACTGTTAATTTGTAGATATTCTACAATTAAGGATCTGGGTACCTCTTTGGCCCAACAAAGCTTTTAAAGAGCACTTTTAAACTCTTCGTGTTGACTGGTTTTGAGATCATTCTTTTCTTTTCTTTATTGCCAAGTTTTAGAAGAAGAAGTTTTTTCAGAAGTTCTCATGGGAATTAGTCATTGAATGTTTGAAAATATATAAATTTCCTTTATACAGAAGCAAAGATGCTAAGTATAAACTTCCTGGAATCCTAGTTTGCTCTCTTGATACCTTAACAAGACAAGTATTCTCCTAGCCCTGGATGTAGTTTCTGAAAGAGTGAACCCATACGAATTTTTCTCCCTTTTGGTGGTGGTGTAACCATTTTGCCTGGAAGCCAAAAGGATTCTTTACCTTTCATGGATATGAACTTCCTTGGACATGTTTTAGTAAAACTCTTTTGTCCCACGTGTTTAGTCTCTCTTCACATCAGTTTTGTTGCTTCAGATATAGCCTTCCTTCCTTTAACAGCTTAATTTTCCTCTATCTGTGCATTAAAATACTTGTAGACGGTCTTTTTTCATTAGACTCTTTGGTAAATATTCTCAGCAGCATACATTTTCTGTT
Source organism: Platanista minor (assembly GCA_004363435.1). Classification (NCBI taxonomy): domain Eukaryota; kingdom Metazoa; phylum Chordata; class Mammalia; order Artiodactyla; family Platanistidae; genus Platanista; species Platanista minor. Next base: position 34,459 of record RJWK010010746.1, on the reverse strand, counting down.
ACAAATTTTTCATCTGAAGTTTTTTCTTGTTCGTTCCTCTCTTTTTCTTGCAGCATTTTTAGTAGGTCTCAGTCTTGATTCATTTTTACCTATAAGTAGAGTTTTTAAAGTTACTATAGGACAGTCTGAGAAAGGGGCCTGACAAATCAGAAACTTTCTTCCTAGTAAACTGGCAGAGTGTCTATAGCAGTCTTCTAAATGCCTAAAGATTTTTTCTCTGTATTTCTTCATAGGGAGATGAGCATGTCCCTTTGCACCTACCTCATATGGTGACTGTAAAGATTAAATTAATTAGGAGAAAGTTCTAAAACATTAGCTGGTGCATTCTGAGAATTCTGTGAATGTTTATTATTTGCTATAGATGCTACTTTTGATCATCAAAGAAAGATGGAGTTTGGTCTCTTTCTGGTTGGTTTCAGGTGGTATCTTTCTCCTGTACTCTGAAAATTCATCTTAAACCCAGAAGTCAAAAACACATACTTGATAGTCAGTTTCTCTCAAGGAATGAGCAGCAAGACCAGGTGGCACTGTGAAATCCAAAGGGTAACAGATGTAAATAGGCACTCAGGTACCTTCTGCAGACCCCACACGTGTACTTACAGAGGGAGGGTAAGTGCTCTGAGAATCCAAATGTCATGGTCTTTGCTGGAGAGCCATGAACAAATAGCAGAGCCACAGCATCTGCAAAGGCCCGTCACAGTAATATTAAGATTAGTGAGGTCGCCTTTCTTTTTGCTTGGAGTGGAAGTCAAAAGGGTGCCACACACTTTCATATGCCCTACTTTAGCGCCACGTGGCTCCCACTGTATCAGCCCTGCACTTGAGAATGGCCAGTTTTATCACTGAAGACTTGGAGGCTGAGAGGGAGAAAGAGAAAGAGACAGGTCCAAAGTACTTACCTAGGAGGTGGCAAAGCCCAGAGTTAAGGTGTCACCCTTCTGTCCCTCGAGGCCTGCGTTTGACTTTCCTGGGGTAGTGAGCCAGGAGGTCAGAAGTAGCCGTTCTAATCGTAGACCTGGGGTAGATTAAGTATTTGTCCCAGTCTGTGGATTCAACACACGTACCCACTAGTAACCTTTTATCCTGGTTCTCAGCTCATAGAAGTCTTGGCTGATCAGAGACTTTTTTTTCTTTATATAATTTATATAAGGAAGTATATAATGAAATCACTGACTAGACACTTGGTATTTGCTTGAATGGGTGGTGGGGATGAAAGATTCCTATGTGGTGCAAGTAGCCCCCAAATACTAGTTTAAGTACCTAGTGGTATAAAATGTTTTTTTTTTTAAAAATTAGTGCCACTAATGGCCTGAATTTGTTTTGCTGCATAGTAACAGCAGATGGAGTAATTCCACTCCCAGGTGTGTCACTGTCTACATTTCATGTCAAGAGTGAAGCCAGTCATTAGCAATCATATCCCTTACCATCTGGAAACTGACTTTCATAAATTATTTTTAGGTCTCCCTTGCCAGAATGAAATGAACAGGATTCAGAAGTTGAGCAAGGGGAAAAGCCTGTTGGGTAAGTACCATTTCTCGCCACTCATTTAAGCAACTAATTAAACCATCCGTGTCTCTTGTAATATTGAGCACAGCCATGGTTATTCAATTAGGGACCAGTGTTTGTTTTGTGAAAGAGCTGCCTCATATTACCCGAGACAGGGCTCTTCCAGGAAGCTGGTACTGTGCGGTAGTCCGCAGGACATACTCTGAGGATCAGTTAGAAACGCTGCATGCTCCATCAGCGGGAGGAGACGTCAAAGGTCAGCAGGCTGAAATCGAACTAAGCCCTCCCTGATCTTGGCTTTTCCTTCTTTCAGGTATGGCCATTAAACGGAGCTCTCAAGGGTTCCTTCCAAGTTAAAAGGATAAGATCTATAAATTATAGAATTTCCTACATTCTGCAGATCAAGTTGTCCATTCAAGGAGGAAGATGAGCTGAGTCCCTTCTAAATTTATCAGACAGGGTCCAAGGACTTGAGTGCACTTAAACACATTTCTGTTTCATGTGCATGATCACTGGACCCTGTCTCTACGTTTCTCCTCTTGTTATCTTTTGTCCAAATGTTGAGGTGGAAGCAAGTGGGTTGTGCGAGTGTGTTTTTTCCCTGACATGCAAATCTGGGGCCAAGGTAACAAATGCTGGCTGTTGAAGGTTCCCTTTAGCTCCATACCCTCCTTTCTGCAGCCCAGGCCACTGCTGAGGCATCAGAGACACCTCCTTTGTTTGTTTGCTCAAAAAAGAGTCTGCACTGCTTCCCTTGCTTCTTCAAAAGAGAGCTGACAGCTACAACACGAATTCTTCTTGTTAAACATTCAGAAGCAGGTTCACCCCCTAAACAGCCTGCCACTTCAGGCGTTTATCTATTTTCCTGAAGAAAACGGGCAAGTTTTTGCAGATTGGGGTGGCACAAACATCGGCTGAAGAGAAATGGCCAGAGTTCACAGACCAAAGTGCATCTTATTTCCTTCCTTCTACTTTTGAAAATTACTTATTTCACTGGCTTGCCTTAGACTCCCCACTTCTGATAACACCCTTTTCAGCTCACCAAGAACGCCAAAGTCGTTGTGATCTGGACCTGAGTGTAGGTTCTTCTCCAGGGTTGAAGACATAAAAACATCCTTCTGGATCTCTCTTCCATTGGGCTTTCCTCCAGTGCAAGGACTTGTGCTCAAATGATCTGATTCTTCCATAAATGATCTGATTCTTCCATGTGCGAGGTTATTTTGGGTTTGAGTGATGTGCTTAAGAGAACTAACAGAGAGAGAGTGCTCTTTTTGGATGCATGGATGTCTTCTTACTGCTTCATTGATAATGAGATATTTTTAAAGAATCCCACCTAGTTTTAAAGCTCACTTTACCACATCTCCCCACATAGGGATATTATTCCAGCTGACTCATAAAAATACCATTTATCTGCTTAAAAATTATTTTTTGCATTTTTTGCAGGGGAAAATCTCCTAATAGAACACATATGTATTCAGGGGCATTCAGATTCCTAAGCAAAGACAAGCAATAACAAATTGCTGCCTACTTAGAAAAAAAACGGTAATTCTATTACTTTATAGATATAGAGCAGCACCTGCTTCCTACCAACCTGGGGCCTCAAGCCAGTATGTTTTTTTTTTGGGGGGGGGTCTATTAAGTGCTCTTGATTTCCAACTGCAGCTCAAGGAGGAGGATCAGCATTTCCTCAGCTTTCTACTTGTTCTCAAAAATGTCTCTGCTTTTTGGTTACTGAAAGCATCTGCTGTTTTTTTTGTCCTTCCTTCTGTTCCCTGAAGACCAGGGGTGCTGTGAACTGGCTGAGCAGCTAAGAGTATGGGCACTACTTCTAATTGCAGCACCAGCAGACTTACCTGTCACTTAGGAGGGATTTTTCTGGGGGCAGCTTCCTAGCTGTGATCTTTGAGAACGTGGTCATCTTGGAATAGCTTGGTGAGCAGTTGCTAGAATCAGCTGGAGCTGAGGTTACTGTCTGCCATGCCGCTCTTCTTTCCAGATCTGTTCTATGAAATAAAAGGTCAATTTAAAAACACAGTCACTCTCAAAAAAAAAATCACAAATAAAATTAGGCAGTAGAAGCCAGTGTGGTAAGCAGAAACCTCCATCTTCACATGACTGATTAATGTTACTACTCAGGTTACACTGAGGAGAATTGTCCCATAGTAGATGAGCACACAATCATCAAACACACGTGCCCCCTAAGAAACATGAAAACTAAAAACTGTCATAAATCTTACCTACAGTTGAGTGAGAATCAGATTGGTATCACTGATTTAAGAAAAGGAAATCACTTTGAACCTAGAATGTTAAATTTATCTCAGTGATCATCCAAGTGTGATAACAGACATATTCTCAAACCACAGATTCAGTAAGCTTACTAACCGTAGACTTACTAAAGGTTTTAATATGCAGAAGACAAACAATACCAGAAGGAATTATTGAGATCCAATGTGGAAATGAAATAAGGCACGCTGCTAAATCTAAACAAATATGAACTATAAAAATGTTTTGATATCAAGGTAGAATTAAAATTTCAGACTGTTGGGGTCCGTGAGAAAAATATGATTCTCAGTACATATTTTAAGGTAACAGTAAAAAATACTGGAAAAAAGAATATGTAGTTTTTAAACCTATGGAAGACAACCATGGAATAAAGAAACCTTGATCATTTCAACAGAAAGCAGGAAAGATAGCAAACAAACACAAAATACAGTGGGAGATATGAAAACATGCATATCTATAATCAATCACCATAAATGTGACTGGGCCAAACTCATTTATTATGAGACAGAGACTGAGAAAATCTGACAAGAGCAAATACTTTGTTCTCAGATCTTAAGAGAAAGAGGTATTATTATCTTGCTGAAATGTTACATTTACTATGTTGTTATGTCATCAATTGGTATACCCATAACTTTAACATTATAACAGTTGTAACTATAGATGTAACCAACATAGGAGCACTCAATATATAAGGCAAATACTAACAGACATAAAAGGAGAAATTGACCAGTGACACAATAATAGTGGGGGACTTCACCCCACTTTCATCAATGGACAGATCATCCAGATAGAAAATCAATAAGGAAACACAGGCCTTAAATGATATTTATACAGCACTCCATCCAAAAGCAGAAAAATACACAGTCTTTTCAAGTGCACATGGAACATTCTCCAGGATTGATCACATCTTGGGTCACAAAGCAAGCCTTAGCAAAGTTAAGAAAATTGCAGCTAAATATCAAGCATCTTTTCTGACCACAGTGCTGTGAGATCAGAAATCAACTATAAGGTAAACACTGGAAAAAAGCACAAACAAACATGTGGAGGCTAACCAACCAACGGATCATGGAAGAAATAAAAAAATATCTAGAGACAAATGACAATGAAAACAGGATGATGCAAAAGCAGTTCTAAGAGGGAAGTTTATAGCAATACAGTCTTACCGCAGGAAGCAGGAAAAGTCCCAAATAAATAAACAACCTAACCTTACACCTGAAGCAAGTAGAGAAAGAAGAACAAACAAAACCCAAAGTTAGTCCTAAGGAAAGAAATCATAAAGATCAGAGCAGAAATAAATGAAATAGAAACAAAGAAAACAACAGCAAAGATCAAGAAAACTAAAAGCTGGTTCTTTGAGAAGATAAGCAAAATGGATAAACCCTTTGACTCATCAAGAAAAAAGTGGAGAGGATGCAAATCAATAAAATTAGAAATGGAAAAGTTACAACTGACACCACAGAAATACAAAGGATCCTAAGAGACTCCTACAAGCAATTATATGCCACTAAAATGGACAACCTGGAAGAAATGGACAAATTCTTAGAAAGGATTGAACCTTCCAAGACTGAACCAGGAAGAAATAGAAAATATGAACAGACCAATCACAAGCACTGAAATTGAAACTGTGATTAAAAAATTCCCAACAAACAAAAGTCCAGGACCAGATGGCTTCACAGGCGAATTCCATCAAACATTTAGAGAAGAGCTAACACCCATCCTTCTCAAACTCTTCCAAAGAATTGCAGAGGAAGGAACACTCCCAAACTCATTCTATGAGGCCACCATCACCCTGATACCAAAACCAGACAAAGATACCACAGAAAAGAAAATTACAGGCCAATATCACTGATGAACATAGATGCAAAAATCCTCAACCAAATGTTAGCAAACTGAATCCAGCAATACATTAAAAGGATCATATGCCATGGTAAAGTGGAATTTATCCCAGGGACACAAGGATTTTTCAATCTCCACAAATCATTCAGTGTGATACACCACACTAACAAAGTGAAGAATAAAAAAAACCCTATGATCATGTCAATCCCAAACTCCCAGTCTATCCCTCCCCCACTCCCCCTGGTAACCATAAGTTCATTCTCTAATTCTGTGAGTCTGTTTGCTTTCTAAATAAGTTCATTTGCATAGTTGTTTTTGGATTCTGCATATAAAGCAATATCATATGATACTTGTCTTTCTCTGTCTGACCTCACTTAGTATGATACTCTCCAGGTCCATCCACGTTGCTTTTCAATGGCTGAGTAATATTCCATTGCTTCCATATATCACTTATATGCAGAACCGAAAAAAATGATACAAACGAACTTATTTACAAAACAGAAGCAGACTCACAGACATAGAAAAACTTATAGTTATCAAAGGGGAAAGGTGGAGGTGGGGAGGGATAAACTGGGAGCTTGGGATGGACATGTACACGCTACTACATTTAAAATAGATAACCAACAAGGGTCTGCTGTGTAGTACAGGGAACACTGCTCGATATTCTGTAATAACATAAATGGGAAAAGAGTTTGAAAAAGAATAGATACATGTATAACTGAATCACTCTGCTGTACACCTGAAACTCACAAAACGTTGTAAATCAACCATAGTCCAATATAAAAAAAAAAATTTTTAAAACACACACACACACAAAGTAAAAGAACTACAAGGAGGAGTTGTCATATCTACAGCCTAATCAGAGACTCTAATATACCTCTTCTTGAAAACTTACAGTTCAAGTATACAAAAGAAGAAATGAACAACATAATTCATTAGCATTTTTATATATGTATTCCTGTACATAGGCATAGAACAGACAGTCTGTTCAAACACACATGACATTTGTCATGGATTACACAAAAGAAAACTAAAACTAAACATCTCAAAAAAGTATCATAGATGATATTCTCTACAACACAATACAATCAGAAGTAAAACATGAGGTTACATAACCTTATATGTCTGGGTTTTTTTTTTTTTTTAAATAATTAGTCAAAGGTGAAATAAATTAAAACTACAAAACATTTAGACCTGAATGAAAATGAAAGCACTATGTGCCAAAAACAGAGAAACAACTAAAATGAAACTCAGAGGAACATGCATAGCTTCAAATGCATTTTTGGAAAAAAAAAAAAAAAACTAAAATTTCAAATCAAAAAGCTATAAGGACAACACAGTTAAGACTAAAGCAAAAAGAAATCAAATAGACAAAACTCTGACAATGTGAAAGCCTCAAATAGTCTCATGAATTTAAAACTGGGCTGTAACCTCAGATATAGATGAATAGTATAAATTTGTAGTTCTCAAACTTCACAGTTTGAGAACTACAGAAACACTTGGAGAGTTTATCAAAGCATAGTTTGCTGGGCCCCTCTGTCAAAGTCTTTAATTCAGTAGGTTTGAGGTGGGCTCAAGAATTTGCTTTTCTAAGCAGTTTGTTTCCCACTGATGATGCAGCTGCTGGTCCTGGGCCCACACTTTGGAAACCATTGCTATAAACCAACTTACAGCAATTACGAAAACCTTGTTGAAAAGGATACTATGAGTATGGGTCATGAAGAAAAAGAAGACCCAACAGGATTTAAAAAAAAAACAAAAAACAAAAACACATCCATTTTAAATCAAAATACTACTGTCACCTCCTAAAATAGGCACCAGGCTCAAAATATTTTCATGGGTGAATCCGTGGAAGAGATCATTCTCATTTTATACAAAACATCTGGAGTACAGAAAAAGAAAAATACCTGAATCACTTTACAGATTAGTTGCTTTGATACAGAAATTGAAGAAACAAAACTATATGCCTCTATTACTTAGTAAGATAGATGCAAAAGGATCAGCAAATTGAATCCAATATATCATGACCAAGTAGTATTTATTCCAGGAAAGCAAAGATATATTTTTAAAAATTGTGCCACTCATTAAAAGCATATAAAGGATAAAAAAATCCTATGATTCTCTCAAGTATTAATGTTATTGAATCAGGAAGGAATAGAAAATCTGAACAGACTGGTTACTAGTGAGGAGATTGAATCAATAATCAAAAATCTCCCAAGAAAGAAAAGACCAAGAGCAGATAGCTTCACTGGTGAATTTGACCAAATATTTAAAGAAGAACTAACAGCAATCGTTCTCCAACTCTTCCCCAGAAACTTCAGAGGAGGGAACACTCCCAAACTCATTTTATGAAGCCAGCATTACCTTCATACTAAAGCCAGAAAAAACACTACAGGAAAAGAAAACTACAAGCCAATATCCCAGATGAACATAGATGCAAAAATTCTCTAGCAGCACATTAAAGGAAAGGAAGATGTAAAATTTTTCTTTGTTTGCAGATGATACGATTTAACCAAGGAGGTGAAAGGTCTCTCTGCTGAAAACTGTAAGACATTGATGAAAGGAATCCCATATTCATGGATTAGAAGAATTAATATTGTTAAAATGTCTATACTACCCAAAGTCATGTATAGATTCAAAGCAATTTCTATAAAGAGCCCAGTAGCATTTTTTGTTTTTACAGAAATAGAAACACAATCCTAAAATTTATGTGAAACCACAAAACCCCCAAATAGCTAAAAGCAACTCTAAGAAAGAACAAAGAAGAACACTTCCTGATTTCCAGCTGTATTATAAAACTATAGTCAACAAACAAGGTTGTACTGGCATAAAAATAGACACATAGAGTAACAGAACATAACTGAGAGCCCAGAAATAAACCCATACATATACAATCAACTAATATATTCAAAACACAGTCTCTTCAATAAATGGTGCTGGGAACAACTGGATATTCACATGTAAAAGAATGAAACTAGACCCCTGTCTTACACCACTCACAAAAATTAACTTGAAATTGATCAAAGACCTAATTGTAAGACTGGAAACAATAAAACTGCTAGGAAAAAAACATAGGAAAAAAGCTCTTGACATGGGCCTTGGCAGTGAGTTTTTGCATATGACACCTAAAACACAAGCAACAAGATCAAAAATATGTGGGACTACATCAAACTTAAAAGCTTCTGTGCAGCAAAACAATCAACAAAATGAAAAGAAAACCTATGGAATGAGAAGAAATATTTGCAAACAATATATCAGATAAGGGGTTACTATCAATATATATAAAGAACTCATACAACTCAATAGCAAAAACAAAACAAACAAAAAATTCCACAAATAATTCAATTTGACAAATGGACAAAGGAACTGAATAGACATTTTTTCCAAAAAAGATATTCAGATGGTCAACAGGTACATGAAAAGGTGCTCAGCCTCACTAATCATCAGGGAAATGAAAATCAAAACCACAATAAGATATCAGGTCCTTCCTGTTAAAACGGCTAACACGAAAAAGACAAGGGATAACAAATGTTGGCAAGGATGTGGAAAAAGGAGAACCCTTGTGCACTGTTGCTGGGATTATAAATTGGCGCAGCCCTATGGAAAACAGTATGGAGGTTCCTCAAAAAATTAAAGATAGAACTACCATATGATCCAGAAATTCTACTCTGGGAATATATCTGAAGGAAATGAATATACTATGTCAGAGCGATATCTGCACACCCATATTCATGGCAGCATCATTTACATTAGCCAAGATGTGGAAACAACCTAAGTGTTCATCAACAGATGAATGGCTAAAGAAGTTCATATATGTTTATATATATATATATATATATGTATATATATACATACACACACACACACACACACACACACATATATATATATATATGAACAGAACATCATTCAGCCAGAAGAAAGAAGGAAATCCTGCCAATTGTGATGACATGGATGGACTTTGAGGGCATTATCCTAAGTGAAGTAAGTCAGACAGAGAAAGAAAATACTGTATGATCACTTGTATGTGTAATCTAAAAACAAACTTTGAGACTGGTGGTAAACACAGGCAGAGTATGGGCAGTGGGAAAATTGGATGAAGGTGGTCCAAACTTCCAGTTATAAGATAAATAAGTACTGGGATATAACATACAACGGGATATCTATAGTTAACACTGCTGTATGGTAGATATGAAAGTTGCTAAAAGGAAATCCTGCGAGTTCTTCTCACAAGGAAAAAACTTGTTTTTTCCTATATGAGATGATGGATGTAAACTAAATTTACTGTGGTAATCATTTCACAATATATAAGTCAAATCATTGTGCTATACACCTTACACTTATCCAGTGCTGTGTGTCGATTATATGTCAATTACATTTCAATAAAACTGGAAAAACTTCTGAAATAAAAAGTTATTAATAAGAGTAGGACCACAGGGAAAAAGAGAACTCATCCAAGAAGGAATCCCATCTAACCTTGAGCAAGTCCTAGGGCCCTGTAATTTTGATGAGGTAATAACCAAGCATGCCATTCTTTCTTGCTGGCTTTGCAGTAAATACCCTGTCTAATGTGTGAGCCCTCTTGTCTGTTTTTGAGGGCATTAACTCTGAGTATCTGTGCACTTCTCTGATTCAAGTTGGACCTTTCGTTCTCCCAGGAGCATTCATACCTCGGTGTAATGAGGAGGGCTACTACAAAGCCACACAGTGCCACGGCAGCACAGGGCAGTGCTGGTGTGTGGATAAATACGGGAACGAGCTAGCTGGCTCCAGGAAACAGGGTGCTGTGAGCTGTGGTGAGTAAGGCCTGCTGCATCAGCCCCCAATGACCTCTGGTGACTTACAGGTACTCACTGTATGAGGATCTGGGCAGAAGAATTTGTAGAGGTCGTTATGGTCTACAGGGGGTGAGTTTACAATGGAGATTAAAGTAACCCTGAAATCACATGAGATAATGCATAGCTAGTTTTCCGAGTGCCGGGAGCTCGCTATGGCCAATGTACTGGACAACAGTTTTTGACAGTCAGAAACGGTTGCAGGCAAAGAGTGACTCAGATAAACCTCCCAAAAAGGTAGAAACATCTCAAGAATTCTGGGGCTCCTATCAGAATAAAGCTTGTGGTCCATGCCAGGTAGACAGGGATGCTCTCATGTTCAGAAGGTAAACTGCATGATTTTGCCCTACAGTTAAGGAAGTCGTGAGGCATGAGCAGAAACTAACCTCAGATCTTTTCCTCCTTCTTAATGTTTCAGAAGAGGAGCAGGAAACTTCAGGGGATTTTGGCAGTGGCGGCTCTGTGGTCCTGCTGGATGACCAAGAGGATGAACGGGAGCTGGGACCAAAGGACAGAGTGGGGAAGCTGCGGGTGCACGCCCGGGCAGCGACAGAGGATGATGAGGACGAGGACGACGAGAAGGAGGACGAGGTCGGGTACACATGGTAGAGTCCCCACACGGAGGAGGACACGAGGCTCGCACAACACTGCAAGTCGCTTCCTGTTCCTGCGCTGGTATCTAAGACTCCACGGCACATGGCCTCTTCCACTGTTGCCCTCTCTACCCAACCTAAGGTTCGGAAGACAACTCCTTGTTCCCGGAGCATTCTGATTTTGCATACGGCGTGTGGGAAGAAGGGTGTTGTGTTCTGTTTTTTAGACAGGGGAAGAAGGCTGGCTGAACTAGAGCCTCCTTCCCTCTCGTGAGTTTTTCGCAACAAGCATGTGATTTATGTGGGATTCTGACAGTGCAGGGAGCCCCTACCCTCAAACGTCAAAGACCCTTTGCGATCACCGACACTGGTGGTTAGTACAGCATGGTTCCCGGCCTTACCGTGTCTAAGTGCTTTTCTTGTGTCCTGTAGATGTTGTGGAAAACACGCTGCACTGTACCTTGTTCCCAGTGCCCCCACCACCACCCCTGGTGTCTATTATTACAAATTAGTTTTTCACATTGCTCGATCTGGCTTCCTACAAACAACAGCCTTAATTCAGTCAAGAGTCCCTTTGGGGAACTGATCTCCTTTATTAGAAGAGGTGTCTGGATGCTTCTCTCTGTACGTACACAAACATGTAAGTAGGTACAGAAGAGACTATACACACCTCTCTGAAAAAAAAGGGTTTGGGTATCTATTAAAAGCCCATTTGAAAAACAATTACACATTTGTCAGCTTGTCCAGACCTGGATCATCATTTCTGGAATAGGAAATGTGTATCAAAGTCCTTTCTTGCACTAACAGTTGGCACTTGTAGCCTGCAGACTGAGGAGGCTGCTTCTGTCTGCGGCAGCAGAATTATTGGAAGCCTCTTTGATTTGGATAAGCCTCTGTCTGCCTAAACTGCTTTCCTCGCAGAAGCCATGCGACTCCCACGTGGGCAGCTTCACAAGCCTTCTCTCTCATTTCAGCTCAAGCCCCCCTGGGGTTTGCAGCAGGCCCCTCCCTTCCTACCTACTCAAGGGCTTTTTCTAAGGCATGTACACATACCCTCTGCTCTCTGAGAAGACAGTCCCTCGCTGTTCCTTAGCAGAAGAAAATTCAGGATTCTTAACTCAATGTTTCAGTTTTGCCGCTCTCTGTCCACACATCATGATGAGGCTATAAAAGCTCTACAGATTTTTGATCGCTCATCATTTGTAAAGAATCTCAGATGGAGGCCTAGAAAGAACTCCATGACAGCACATGGGAAGCTAGGGCTAGATTTTTAAGAGCTAGTCCTGCCCTCATCCCCTCCCTGACACAAGTGTCAAGGTACTAATGAAGAAAGCCCTTTGCCATTGCGTTTCTTTTCCCTAAGTTAACTCATGATTAGAGTCTATCATCTCCAAACTTGGTAGGGTCATCATCTCTATAGTCTTTAGGATTTCTCCCCCTATCAAGCTGGCCCCCGTACAAGTACCAAAGAGTAGTCTTCAAAGTGGCCCCATTTAGCTCAGTACAGGGCCTTAAGCTCCTGCCCCACCTGGTTTCCACCTACATGGATGCCCTCATCAGCCAGCCAGCAAGGCTCTCTTGCCCACATTTGTTTTTCTTCCCTTCCTGCACTCCAGCTAGTCCACAAAGAGACCACGTAAAACTCAGGCGGAAAACATACTCAGCCAAACCATGATTACAGCAGCAGCTGACCAGCCCCCGCTCCAAACTGACCATTTGTTTATACTTTACCAGCCCACCTCAAACTAGTATTTTCCAAGCCCTGCATTGGCCAGACCCAGTGGCATTATCCCTGAACTTGGCTCAGATGGGACATGAACTTACTTGATATGGCAAACTCATTTGGCCTAATAGAATGAGTACAGCCAGGACCCTAGGTATCGGGTGACCATAGGCAAGCTCTGTATTGGGATCTCAACTCCTTCACCTCTGTTTCAGTTTTTGTTTTAGTTTTTTTTCTCACTTGAACAAAACTCTGAGATGATGATTTAGAAAACAGGTGCTTAATTGCAGCTAAATTACAATCTAATGTATAAAAGAATCGAGACATATTTTAAAAATCTCAGTTTGGACCATCAAAGAAAACCATGGTTACTATCTCCTCTGAGCTTGGAAAAATGCACAAGAGGACAAATTAAAATCGACAAATTGATTTCACTCAGAGAAACTTCTAGGAACAGAGTGAACCACACTGATTTTAATTTGCCTAATTATCTTATGACAAGTGTCAAATTAAGATGACACTTAAAGATCCTTAGCATTAACTTAATGATGAAGAAGAGTGCTCACTAGTCAATTCCCAGGAAGGTAATGAGATGCTCATTTTCAGAGACGTTCCAAGAAGATATTTCGATTCATTAAAATATTAAATAAAAAGCCCTCCTAAGACTGGAACCCCAAATCAATGGAGCAACATTAACGCCACTTTTCATGCCTCACTTTGGCAAGACAGCGTGAGATTTTTTTAAAGGTACTTTGCATAAGGAGTAAAGATTTGATATTTTAGTTACCTCATCCTTAGAAGAAGAATTTTTGCTTTCCTCTTTTTTGGCAGGAGCCCTTTGGCTACTGATGGAGTATACATAGAAATCTGGATTAAAAAAAAAATAGTACTGTGATAGTCATTCCCTTGTTGGAGACAGATATGGAGTTGGAACTTCACTGGCTTATTTTTGGAACCTCCTTAGTAAATAGTTTTACTCTTATTCCATAAATGGTTGTTTTCTTTGCTACCATTTCCTTGGCATCTAAGTTAAGCCCCAGAATTTTCTTCCACAATGGTTGGTTGTCTACCATATTACTGTCTTTTTGTTTCCGTGAACATTCTAGGCATGGGAATACCTTCATACTGAATTCGAGGTATTACAGCAGGCCCTCCTCCTTTATGCCCATTTTCCCATGCCCAGCAGCGAATGACAGCACGTCTGTACAGGTCTGCCCCTCTCCTCTTCACGGGATGCCATCTACAGTTTTGTTTAGTTTTCACCTTGACCACACTGTACAGTAACATCCAAGAGCCCTTTCTACAGTGGGTGGTTTGGGTCTTTTTATACCTTTTTCTCAAAGTCACTGATGTTTGTCTCTGTTCAGTGTGTAGGATTGTAATGAGAGCCCTCCAAATCCTGAGTGTCAGTTTGTTGTCCCTATGGTAGATGAAATAGCAAAGTAGAAAAACCTAGTAAATTCTGAATGCTTTCCCACATAGACTTATCTGGAATGTGACCACGACTCTTTGGTTAATAGTAAACGCTTAACTGTAGTCCTGAGTAGGTGCATTTCTGTCTGTCTCAATAAATTTTAATTTGTCTGCAACATCTTGAGTGTTTGTGTTTTGTTAGCTTGCACGTGCACTCGCCAGGCCATGTCCACACATGACCTCTGGAGAAGAGTATGGGCAGGTCAAGGGGGTCACCAGGGCAGGGCCCTCTGTGAGGCCAACCTGCTGGTGCTCCAGCCCGTACTGACCCCTCTCAGCACCCTGGCACATCCATGCCCTGTGCCCCCTCAGCCTAGAACCTTCTCACCTGACCCCTCTTTCTGCTGCGTTCTGCTCTCTCAAGCCACAACTTTCTTACTTACTCCTTATCCATCAGATTTCACTGTTGTCATTCTGTTTTGCAACCTTAAGCTTTTTCATTTCTTCCTCTTCCTTCCCTCCCCAGTCAGTTATTCTCCAATTCTCTTGGGAAAAGAAAAAACAAAACAAAAAAAACCCTCCATTCCAGGGACTCTGAGATGTCCTTGTTTATGGCTGAACACACCAGATGCTTGTCAAACATCAGAAAACATCCAAATTGGAACAGGAATTATTTCCTTTCCACCTTTATCCACATTAAAGCCAGGGTATCTATGACTTAATTATACCCTGAGTGAGTAATTTCACCACCAACTGAGGTAGAAACTATCTTATGAATAATTCTAATTCTTTACCCAATGGACTGCATCTTACAGACAATTTACAGATAGACAGTTCAAGGAAAGGTGCTTCATAAATCCACAAAATAACTAAGGTCAGAAGAACAGTGGCCAATATGAAGCCTCCAGGGTAGGTACAGGGTACCTTAAAGAGCAGCTGGCATTTGTGGACACTCCCAAAATTCCTCTTAAATCATCAGATTTACAGTCAAACCCCACATGTCTCCTCAAGTTGTGTCTTCATGGAAGCCACCTCTGTCCGTTAAAGGCCAGGACCAAAGGAATATTGGTTATACAGCTTGAGTAAAAAGGTCCCAGCATCTCTCAAAATTCTGGGTCAGTTTTCAGCTAATTCTGGGTCAGTTTTCAGCTTTGCTTTGACAAACTGATTCAAGGAAAGGGGAAGATTTCAAAATGTATTCATTCAACAAGACTTTAAGGTTAATTAGAAGATTTGTAGATATATAGATTAATATATGATGGATGGATGAATGCCACTATGCACAGGCACCACATTCAGTACTAGGAATATGTCAAGAAAAGTGAATAAGACCTGGTGGCGGGGGGGTCCTGCTCTGTAAAGTTATCTTCTTGGAAAAGACAAATAACTGTTACAGTATGGGTTGATGGATATCATAGTTGACACCAATGACTACTGCAGCCTTGTTTAAAGCTCACCTTTCTTGATTTCTCATATCCATCATTCCCTGATTTTCATCCTACCTCTCTGGCTATTCCTTTCAGGTCTCCTGTATTTCCTTTTGTTCACCCAGTTCTGTTCATACAGGTGTTCCTTAGATCTGTGTCCCTGGCCCATTCCTCTTTAATTTTACATGCTTTCTCTAGACAATCTTATCTACATCAGTGGTTTCAACCAACTCCTCCACTTGGAGAAGCCCCGGTCTATGTTTCAAGGGCAGGTTTTGATTCCATTCTGAAAAAGTCAGCTGACATTTAGATAATTCTACTCAAATTTCCCATTAACACCTCAATTTTAAACCTTAAAACATCAAAATGATAGAATGAAATATAGAGTGACTATGCCTATGAAAATAGAAGTCAACAAGGCTTCTTTAAAAACAGTTCCTAGCAAATGTGAGCCATAACGGAATAGATTAATAAATTTTCCTCCATCAAAATAGCATGTCATGAACAAATTTAAAAGATAAACGAGAGACTAAAGAAGATAATGAGGACATAAAACAGATGAAGGATTAGGATATAAAATTTTTTTAACTCCTACAAATCCACAAGAAAAATAGAATTTCAACAGACTAATGGGGAAAGATAAAAACAAGTGAGCCGTGGAAGACACACAGATGGCAAAGAAACCATGCCTAACCTCACTCATGATCAGAGAAACACAAATTAAGCAATGATCTCAAGTGTTGTTGAGAGTGTAGTAAAAGGAACACTCTTACACACTGTACAGTCCAATCAGCCACTGGAGGGCAGTTTGGTAATAGCTATATAACTAAGAGTAAATACCCTAGGACTGAATAATTCCACTTCTCAGTAATTACTCCTAGGAAAAAAAAAATCACACTAATTTACAAAGATATATGTAAAACGTATGTATATCCATTGTAGCATCATTTGTTAGAACAGGAAATTTGGTACAAAACTAAGTATCCATCAGTGGGCACAATGGGCAACTCTACGCTCTGGAATACTATGCAGCAGTCAAAAATAATGAAGTAATTTCATATGCACTGACTTATCAAAACTTCTAAAATGTCAGTTGTATGAAGAAAAAAATCAAGTGACATAGAGTATGAAATATGTAAATTAGATATATAAAAGGTTATACAATCCACTTTCTCTGAGTAAATATGGAAACACACAAAACAAGGCCTGAAAGGACACACACCACGCTGGTAGCAGTGGTGACCTCTGAGGAAAGGACTGGGACTTGGTCTGATCGGCCTCGTCTCTATGTTTCACTTTTGCTTTTTATCATGAAGGCAATACACCATGTCTTGTATGATTTCAAAATAATTCATTAGCTTCCTCTTCAAGACTTCTCCTCATACACTCCTTGACTTCAGGAATAGCACCACCACTTACCCCTCTCTCCTCAACTCCCAAACTAAGTCACCAAATTCTGTCAATTCTTCTTTCTAAATATCTCTTCCTCTCTATCTCACCACGGGTGTCATGGTTCTGACCACCATCCTCTCTCCCAATTGTCTTAGGAATTTTTTAACCAGTGACCCTGCTTTATTCTTGCCCAGCTCCAATACATCTTACATGCTGCTTCTGCCAACGTAATTTATTCTCAAAGGCAAATCTGATCATGTCACTGCCCTACTAAATTTTCAAGGTTTCTCATCAGTGTCACGACCAAATCTAAATTACTTGGCTTGGCAAATACACTCCTTTGTAATTGATCCCTTTCCACCTCTTTGTCTCCTTGCATTCCTCACATCTCAAATTCTAATCTTTTTCCCAAGCACCTCCACCCTTCTCAAGCTTCTGCCTGTGTTCCTGACGGTTCCTTTATCAAAACAGCCAAGGAGTACCAGCTCAATTATTATTCCTCTAGGAACCCTTTTCAATTACTCTGAGAATTACCAAGCACTCCTCCCCCTTTTCTCTAGAAGCCTGTAACTCCAAACCAGTGCTTGGTAACTGCCATGTCCAATTCTCTCATCAAATATGAACCTTTCAAAAGCCAGAGATAAAGCAAAATGGCAGACTAGGAAGCTCTAAGCCATCATTCCCCCAGAGAGACATAAAAAATAACCCCAAACTGGCTAAGATAACCTTATAGGAACGCTATTAAGTGGTTAAAGTCTACAACAATCAAATGAACACCCAAGCAATAAAAAGCCACATTCAAAATGGTAGTAAATTCCCATGGTGTTTTACTTGCCCTGAACCACTGCTTCCCCAGTGCATAATGGTCTTGATCTGGAGGAGGTGGCAGCAGAGTTCCTAATTCTATCCCATGAACCAGAGGGAACAAAAAAGACCTTTTCTGCAATATTCTAACCTATCTTGGGGCTTCCTAAAGGACAGGACTTTGTGATGCCTAACTCAAAGCTCAGGCAGGGAGAAACAGCTAGCACTGCTCATGAAAGCTGCAAGGTACTAGAGACCTGCAGATACCTGAGACAGAAGAGTATGGGTAAAGTGAAGTAAACTCTTTGGGAAATTAAGACATTTAAAAGCAACTGTGTACATAGGAGAATCAAAAAATGCTGCCCACAGGCCCAGGCAAAATGCAGGCTCAGCTAAGACGCATGAGAAACACTTACATCTTCACCTTGGACTGATCCCAAGCCTCAGATATGACCAGTTAATTAGTGAAGGACTTCCCTGGTACAGAACTGCTATGCAAAGTATGAGAAAGGTGGATGGTTTTTTCAAATGCCCTATTTTTCACAAGTACACAAACTATCGGGAAAACATGGCCCATTCAAAGGAAGAAAATAGAGTGGCAGAAATAATCCCTGAAGAAGCAAAGGCAATGGAATTTAAAACAACTGTCATAAATATGCTCAAAATGCTAAAAGAAAACATGAACAAAAGACTAATGGAAACAAGGAAAATGATACAAGAACAAAATGAGACTATGACCAAAGATAGAAATTATATATATAAAAAAACAGTGATCACCTGGATGGGTGGGATGGGGACGGTGGGAAGGAGGGAGACGCAGGAGGGAGGAGATGTGGGAACATATGTGTATGTATAATTGATTCACTTTGTTATAAAGCAGAGACTGACACCATTGTAAAGCAATTATACTCCAATAAAGATGTTAAAAAAAAAAAAAAAAACAAATAGAAAATCTTGAGCTGAAAAGTAGAACTGAATAGAAAATTTCAATGCACCAGTTTGACAGCAGATTTGAGCAGGCATAAGAAAAAAAATTGGTGAAAAAAATCAAATTAGGACATATGACATCATCAAGTCTGAGAAGCAGAAAATAAATGAAGAAAAGTGAACAGAGCTTAAGGAACTTATAAAATGTCATGAAGTAGACCCGTATATACATTATAAAAATCCCAAAAGGATAAGAGAGGAAGGGGTAGAGACATTATTTGAAAAAATAATGGCTGAAAATGTGCCAAATTTGAGGAAAGACATGAATTTGCACATACAAGCAGCTCAACAGACTGGAAGTGGGATAAATCCAAAGAGACACACACCAAGACACATCATAATCAAACTACTGAAAGAGAGAGAATCTTGAAAGCAATAAGAGAAAAGTGATTCATCACATACAAGGGATCCTCAGTAAGATTACCAGCAAGAAACCTTGGAGGCCAGAAGACAGTGGAATGAAATTACTTAAAGTAACAAAGAAAAAAGAAAGAAACATAGCAACAAAGAATTCTATAACTAGTAAAAATATCTTTCAAAAAAAGTAAGACACTGGAGCAGATAAACAAAAGCTGAAGGAATTCATTACCACTAGACCTGTCCTAGAAGAAATGTTAAATGGAGTCCTTCAGGTTAAAATGAAAGGAAGCTAGATGGTAACTCAAAACCATATGAAGGTATAAAATTCTCTGGGAAAGCTAAATACATGGTCAAATATTTTTTTAAAGTATTGTTGTAATTTTGGCTTTTAACATTTTTATTTTCAACAGTATTTAAAAGACAAATGCATAAAAGTCATTATAAATCTATGTTAATGGATACACAATATAAAAGGATGTAATGTGGGACAAGAATAGATAAAGGAGAGGTAAGAAGCTATAAAAGGGTAGAGTTTTGTATGCAAGTGAATTTCAGTTGTTAGTGATTTAAAATAATTTTTATCATTTTAGGATGTTATATGTAATCTCCATGGTAACCACAAATAAAACATTTATAGACTATTCAAAAGAGGAAATGACAAAACAAGTAACTAAACCCAAAGAAGGCAACAGCAGAAGAAAAAAGGGACATAAAAAAAGCTGTACTACATGCAGAAAACAACAAAATGTCAAAGGTAAGACTTTCTTTATCAATAATTAACTAAGTGTAAATGGATTAAATTTCTCAGCCAAAAGGCATGGATTAGCAGAATGGATTTCAAAAGCAAAAACAAAACATAATCCATCTATATGTTGTCTACAAGAGACTCACTTTAGATATAAGGGCAAATATAAGTTGAAATTGAAAGGATGGGAAAGGTATTTCATGAAAACAGTATTCGAAAGAGAAAGGGTCGCTATACAGGTATCAGACAAAATTGACTTTAAGTCAAAAACTCTTACAAGAGACAAAGAATGGCATTATATAATGATAAAAGGGTCAGTTCACCAAAAAGATGTAATAATTAAAGACATAAATGCAACAAAAATTACCCCTACAAAATATGTGACAAAAATGTTGATGGACTTGTAAAGAGAAATAGACAGCCCTACAATAATAAGTAGAGACTTCAATAGCTTACTTTCAATCATTGATAGAATTATACAGAAAATCAATAAGGAGAGAAAGGACTTAACAGTATAAACCAATAGGACCTAAGAGACATATACAGAGCACTCTGTCCAACAACAGCAAAATACACTTTTCTTACATGTGGACCTAAACATTCTCCAGGATAGACCATGTATTAGGCCACAAAACTTGTCTTATTGTTTTAATATTTTACATGTATAAATTAAAAAAGATTAAAATCATACAGTATCTCTTCTGATCACAGTAGAATGAAACTAGAAGTCAATAATAAAAGAAAAACCAGAAAATTTACAAATGGGTGGAAATTAAACAGCACACTCCTAAATGACCAATGGGTCAAAGAAGAAATCACAAGGGAAATTATAAAGTATCTTGAAACAAATACAAATGAAAACACAACATACCAAAACTTATAGGGTACAACAACGGCAGTGCTAAGGGGGAAATTTATAACTCTAAATGCTTACATTAAAAAAATCTCAAATCAAAAATTTAACTTTACTTCTTAAATAACTAGAAAAAGAAGAAAAAAATAAACCCAAAGGTAGCAGAAGGAAGGAAATAAAGATGAGAGCAGAGATACATAGAATAGAAAATAGAAAAATAGAAAAAATAAGCAAAACCAAGGTTGGTTTTCAAAAAGATTAATAAAATTGACTAGCAAAGTTTAGCTAGACCAAGAAAAAAAGGAGACTCAATTACTAAAATTAGAAATGGAAGTGGGGACATTACTACTCATTTCATAGAAATGAAAAGGAGGGGAGTTCAGGAAGATGGGGGAAGTGTAAGATGCGGAGATCACCTTCCTTCCCACAGATACATCAGAAATGCATCTACATGTGGAACTGCTCCTATAGAACACCCACTGAACTCTGGCAGAAGAACTCAGACCTCCCAAAAGGCAAGAAACTCCCCACGTACCTGGGTAGGGCAAAAGAAAAAAGAAAAAACAGAGACAAAAGAATAGGGACGGGACCTGCACCAGTGGGAGGGAGCTGTGAAAGAGGAAAGGTTTCCACACACTAGGAAGCCCCTTTGCGGGCAGAGACTGTGGGTGGCAGAGGGGGAAGCTTCAGAGCCACGGAGGACAGTGCTGCCACAGGGGTGCGGAGGGCAAAGCGGAGCGATTCCCGCACAGAGGATCGGTGCGGAACAACACTCACCTGCCCGAGAGGCTTGTCTGCTCACCCGCCGGGGCGGGCAGGGGGATGGGAGCTGAAGCTCAGGCTTCGGTCAGATCCCAGGGAGAGGACTGGGGTTGGCGGCGTGAACACAGCCTGAAGGGTTTAGTGCACCACGGCTGGCTGGGCGGGAGTCTGGGAAAAAGTCTGGACCTGACGAAGAGGCAAGAGACATTTTCTTCCCTCTTTGTTTCCTGGTGCGCGAGGAGCGGGAATTAAGAGCGCTGCTTAAAGGAGCTCCAGAGATGGGCGCGAGTCACGGCTAACAGCACAGACCCCAGAGACTGGCGTGAGACACTAAGGCTGCTGCTGCTGCCACCAAGAAGCCTGTGTGAAAGCACAGGTCATTATCCACACCTCCAACACCGGGAACCTGTGCAGCCCGCCACTGCCAGGGTCCCGGGATCCAGGGACAACTTCCCCGGGAGAACGCACAGCGCGCCTCAGGATGGTGCAACGTACTGTTGGCCTCTGCGGCCGCAGGCTCGCCCCACATCCGTACCCCTCCCTCCCCCTGGCCTGAGTGAGCCAGAGCCCCCAAATCAGCTGCTCCTTTAACCCTGTCCTGTCTGAGCAAAGAACAGACTCCCTCAGGTGACCTACACGGAGAGGCGGGGCCAAATCCAAAGCTGAGCCACGGGAGCTGTGCGAACAAAGAAGAGAAAGGGAAATTTCTCCCAGCAGCCTCAGAAGCAGCGGACTAAATCTCCACAATCAACTTGATATACCTGCATCTGTGGAATACCTGAATAGACAACGAATCATCCCAAATTGAGGAGGTGGACATTGGGAGCAATATATATTACTTTTTCCACTTTTCCTCTTTTTGTGAGTGTGTACGTGTATGCTTCTGTGTGAGACTTTGTCTGTAAAGCTTTGCTTTCACCACTTGTCCTAGGGTTCTGTCTGTCCTTTTTTTTACTTAAAAAAATTTTTTTTTCTTAATAATTATTTTTTATTTTAATAACATTATTTTATCTTACTTCATTCTTTTTCATTTTATCCTCTTTCCTTCTACTTTTTCTCCCTTTTATTCTGAGCCATGTGGATGAAAGGTTCTTGGTGCTCCAGACAGGAGTAACTGCTGTGCCTCTGAGGTGGGAGAGCCAAGTTCAGGACACTGGTCCACAAGAGACCTCCCAGCTCCATGTAATGTCAAACAATGAAAATCTCCCAGAGATCTCCATCTCAACACCAAGACCCAGCTTCACTCAACGACCAGCAAGATACAGTGCTGGACACCCTATGCCAAACAACTAGCAAGACAGGAAAACAACCCCACCCATTAGCAGAGAGGCTGCCTAAAATCATAATAAGGCCACAGACACCCCAAAATACACCACCACACCTGCCCACCAGAAAGACAAGACCCAGCCACATCCACCAGAACACAGGTACTAGTCGTCCCCTCCACCAGCAAGCCTATATAACCCACTGAACCAACTTTAGCCACTGGGGACAGACACCAAAAACAACTGGAACTGCAAACCAGCAGCCTGTGAAAAGGAGACCCCAAACACAGTAAGATAAGCAAAATGAGAAGACAGAAAAACACACAGCAGATGAAGGAGCAAGGTAAAAACCCACCAGACCTAACAAATGAAGAGGAAATAGGCAGTCTACCTGAAAAAGAATTCAGAATAATGATAGTAAAGATGACCCAAAATCTTGGAAATAGAATAGAGAAAATGCAAGAAACATTTAACAAGGACCTAGAACTAAAGAGGAAACAAGCAACGATAAACAACACAATAAATGAAATTAAAAATACTCTAGAAGGGATCAATAGCAGAATAACTGAGGCAGAAAAACGGATAAGTGACCTGGAAGATAAAATAGTGGAAGTAACTAATGCGGAGCAAAATAAAGAAGAAAGGTTGAAAAGAACTGAGGACAGTCTCAGAATGTAAAAGAATGAAAGGAACTGAGGACAGTCTCAGAGACCTCTGGGACAACATTAAACACACCACATTCGAATTATAGGGGTCCCAGAAGAAGAAGAGAAAAAGAAAGGAAATGAGAAAATAATTGAAGAGATTATAGTTGAAAACATCCCTAATATGGGAAAGGAAATACTTAATCAAGTCCAGGAAGCACAGAGAGTCCCATACAGGATAAATCCAAAGAGAAACATGCCAAGACACATATTAATCAAACTATCAAAAATTAAATACCAAGAAAATATTTTAAAAGCAGCAACGGTAAAACAACAAATAACACACAGGGGAATCCCCATAGAGTTAACAGCTGATCTTTCAGTAAAAACTCTGCAAGGCAGATGGGAGTGGCAAGACATACTTAAAGTGATGAAGGAGAAAAACCTACAAGCAAGATTACTCTACCTAGCAAGGATCTCATTCAGATTTGATGGAGAAATTAAAACCTTTACAGACAAGCAAAAGCTGAGAGAGTTCAGCACCACCAAACAAGCTTTACAGGAAATACTAAAGGAACTTCTCTAGGCAAGAAACACAAGAGAAGGAAAAGACCTACAATAACAAACCCAAAACAATTAAGAAAATGGGAATAGGAACATACATATCAATAATCACCTTAAATGTAAATGGATTAAACGCTCCCACCCAAAGACACAGACTGGCTGAATGGATACAAAAACAAGACCCATATATATGCTGTCTACTAGAGACCCACTTCAGACCTAGGGACACATACGGACTGAAAGTGAGGGGATGGAAAAAGATATTCCATGACAATGGAAATCAAAAGAAAGGTGGAGTAGCAATTTTCATATCAGACAAAACAGACTTTAAAGACTGTTACAAGAGACAAAGAAGGACACTACATAATGATCAAGGGATCGATCCAAGAAGAAGATATAACAGTTGTAAATATTTATGCACCCAACATAGGAGCACCTCAATACATAAGGCAAATACTAAGAGCTAAAAAATGGGAAATCAACAGTAACACAATCATAGTAGGGGACTTTAACACCCCACTTTCACCAGTGGACAGATCATCCAAAATGAAAATAAATAAGGAAACACAAGCTTTAAATCATACATTAAACAAGATGGACTTAATTGATATTTATAGGACATTCCATCCAAAAACAACAGAATACACATTTTTCTCAAGTGCTCATGGAACATTCTTCAGGATAGATTATATCTTAGATCACAAATCAAGCCTTAGTAAATTTAAGAAAATTGAAATCGTATCAAGTATCTTTTCCGACCACAACGCTATGAGACTAGATATCAATTACAGGAAAAGATCTGTAAAAAATACAGACACATGGAGGCAAAACAATACACTACTTAATAACGAAGTGATCACTAAAGAAATCAAAGAGGAAAGCAAAAAATACCTAAAAACACATAAAAATGGAGACATTATGACCCAAAAGCTATGGGATGCAGCAAAAGCAGTTCTAAGATGGAAGTTTATAGCAATACAATCCTACCTTAAGAAACAGGAAACATCTGAAATAAAATACCTATCCTTGCACCTAAAGCAATCAGAGAAAGAAAAAAAAAAAAAACCAAAGTTAGCAGAAGGAAAGAAATCATAAAGATCAGATCAGAAATAAATGAAAAGGAAACGAAAGCAAAGATCAATAAAACTAAAAGCTGGTTCTTTGAGAAGATAAACAAAATGGATAAACCATTAGCCAGACTCATCAACAAAAAAAGGGAAAAGACTCAAATCAATAGAATTAGAAATGAAAAAGGAGAAGTAACAACTGACACTGCAGAAATACAAAGGATCATGAGAGATTACCAAAAGCAACTCTATGCCAATAAAATGGAGAACCTGGAAGAAATGGACAAATTCGTAGAAATGCACAACATGCTGAGACTGAACCAGGAAGAAAGAGAAAATATGAACAGACTAAACACAAGCACTAAAATTGAAACTTTGATTAAAAATCTTCCAACAAACAAAAGCCCAGGACCAGTTGGCTTTACAGGCAAATCTATCAAACATTTAGAGAAGAGCTAACACCTATCCTTCTCAAACTCTTCCAAAATAGGGCTTCCCTGGTGGCGCAGTGGTGGAGAGTCCACCTGCCGATACAGGGGACATGGGTTCATGCCCCGGTCTGGGAAGATCCCACATGTCGCGGAGCGGCTGGGCCCATGAGCCATGGCTGCTGAGCCTGCACGTCCGGAGCCTGTGCTCCGTAATGGGAGAGGCCACAGCAGTAAGAGGCCCGCGTACCACACACACACACACACACACACACACACACACACACAAATATATATATATATATAGCAGAGGGAAGAGAACGGTCAAACTCATTCTACAAAGCCACCATCACCCTGATACCAAAACCAGACAAGGATGTCACAAAGAAAGAAAACTACAGGCCAATATCACTGATGAATATAGATGCAAAAATCCTCAACAAAATACGAGCAAACAAATTCAACAGCACACTAATATGATCATACATTATGATCAAGTGGGGTTTATTCCAGGAATGAAAGGGTTCTTCAATATACGCAAATCAATCAACGTGATACACCATATTAACAAATTGAAGGAGAAAAACCATGTGATCATCTCAATAGAGGCAGGGAAAGCTTTCCACAAAATTCAACACCCATTTATGATAAAAACCCTGCAGAAAGTAGGCATAGAGGGAACTTTCCTCAACATAATAAAGGCCATATATGACAAACCCACAGCCAACATTGTCCTCAATGGTAAAAAAACTGAAACCATTTCCACTAAGATCAGGAACAAGACAAGGTTGCCCACTCTCACCACTATTATTCAACATAGTTTTGGAAGTTTTAGCCATAGCAATCAGAGAAGAAAAAGAAATAAAAGGAATCCAAATCGTAAAAGAAGAAGTAAAGCTGTCACTGTTTGCAGATGACATGATACTATACATAGAGAATCCTAATGATGCCACCAGAAAACTACTAGAGCTAATCAATGAATTTGGTAAAGTAGCAGGATACAAAATGAATGCACAAAAATCTCTGGCATTCTTACACACTAATGATGAAAAATCTGAAAGGGAAATTAAGAAAACACTCCCATTTACCACTGTAAAAAAAGAATAAAATACCCTAGGAATAAACCTACCTAAGGAGACAAAAGACCTGTATGCAGAAAATTATGACACTGATGAAAGAAATTAAAGATGATACACATAGATGGAGAGATATACCATGTTCTTGGATTGGACGAATCAACATTGTGAAAATGACTCTACTACCCAAAGCAATCTACAGATTCAATGCAATCCCTAACAAACTACCACTGGCATTTTTCACAGAAATAGAACAAAAAAATGCACAATTTGTAAGGAAACACAGAAGACCCTGAATTGCCAAAGCAATCTTGAGAACGAAAAATGGAGCTGGAGAAATCAGGCTCCCTGACTTCAGACTATACTACAAAGCTATAGTAATCAAGATAGTATAGTACTGGCACAGAAACAGAAATATAGATCAATGGAACAGAATAGAAAGCCCAGAGATAAACCCACACACATATGGTCACCTTCTCTTTGATAAAGGAGGCAAGAATATATAGTGGAGAAAAGACAGCCTCTTCAATAAGTGGTGCTGGGAAAACTGGACAGGTACATGTAAAGGTATGAAATTAGAACACTCCCTAACACCATACACAAAAATAAACTCAAAGTGGATCAAAGACCTAAATGTAAGGCCAGACACTATCAAACTCTTAGAGGAAAACATAGGCAGAACACTCTATGACATGAATCACAGCAAGATCCTTTTTGACCCATCTCCTAGAGAAATGGAAATTAAAAACAAAAATAAACAAATGGGACCTAATGGAACTTAAAAGCTTTTGCACAGCAAAGGAAACCATAACGAAACCAAAAGACAACCCTCAGAATGTAGAAAATATTTGCAAATGAATCAACGGACAAAGGATTAATCTCCAAAACATACAAACAGCTCATGCAGCTCAATATTAAAAAAACAAACAACCAAATCCAAAAATGGGCAGAAGACATAAATATACATTTCTCTAAAGAAGACGTACAGATGGCCAAGAAGCACATGAAAAGCTGCTGAACATCACTAATTATTAGAGAATGAAAATCAAAACTACAATGAGGTATCACCTCACACCAGTTAGAATGGGCATCATCAGAAAATCTACAAACAACAAATGCTGGAGAGAGTGGGGAGAAAAGGGAACCCTCTTGCACTGTTGGTGGGAATGTAAATTGGTACAGCCACTATGGAGAACAGTATGGAGGTTCCTTAAAAAACTCAAAATAGAATTACCATATGATCCAGCAATCCCACTACTGGGCATATACCCAGAGAAAACCATAATTCAAAAGGACACATGCACCACAATGTTCATTGCAGCACTATTTACAATAGCCAGGTCATGGAAGCAACTTAAATGCCCATCGAGAGACAAATGGATTAAGAAGATGTGGTACATATATACAATGGAATATTAGTCATAAAAAGAAACGAAATTGGGTCATTTGTAGAGATGTGGATGCATCTAGAGACTGTCATCCAGAGTGAAGTAAGTCAGAAAGAGAAAAACAAATATCGTATATTAACGCATATATGTGGAACCTAGGGAAATGATACAGATGAATTGGTTTGCAGGGCAGTAACTGAGACACAGATGTAGAGAACTAACGTATGGACACCAAGGGGGGAAAGTGGCAGGGGTTGGTGGTGGTGATGTGATGAATTGGGAGATGGGGATTGACATATATACACTAATATGTATAAAATGGATAACTAATAAGAACCTGCTGTATAAAAAAGTAACTAAAATAAAATTCAAAAATTCAAAACAAAAGGCAGTGCTTTAGAGAAAAAAAAATAACAAGAGTTATTAAAGAGTTAGCAAAGATGCAGCGAAATGGAAATTCTCATGCATTGCTGGTGGGACTGTAAAATGTTGCAACCACTGTGGAAGATACAATGGCAGTTCCTTAGAAAATTAAACACAGAATTACCATGTGATCCAGCAATTTCACTACTAGGAATATACCCCAAAGAACTGAAAACAAGAACTTGAACAACTAGTTGTACAACAATCTTCATTGCAGCATTATTCACAATAGCCAAAAGATAACAATCCAAATGTCCATCAGTGGATGAATGGGTAAAGAAAATGTGCAAATTCTGGTTCATGCTACAACTTAGATGGACCTTGAAAATATTATACTTAATGAAATAAACCAAACACAAAAGGACAAATACTGTGTGATTCTACTTATATGAGGTACCTAGAATAGTCCAATTCACAGAGACAGAGAAGACTAGAGGTTACCAGGGCCTGGGGATGGGGGAAGGGGAGTTAGTGTTTAACAAGTACAGAGTTTCAGTGTGGGATGATGAAAAAAGTTCTGAGAGAGTGGTGATGATTGCACAACAATGTGAATGTACTCAGTTACAATGAACTGTACACCTAAAAATGGTTAAAATCATAACTTACATATATTTTACCACAGTAAAAAAGGGGGGAAAAAAGCAAGAGATGCCATTCTATCTTGCTCTTTCTCATTCCTCAGTGCCCAATACATCGTTATCATTTACTGTCTATTGGATGAGTATTGAATACAAGCAAAGAGTAGTGGAAAGCAAAAAAAGACTGACAAGTTAATTTTGCCTGGAAAGAGTTTTTTCTAAATAGACCTCATAGAAAGGATGACATTTGATCAATACCTTCACACAGGTTGGATTTTTCCATCAATTCACATAAGGTTGGATTTTTTAAACAGCTTTATTGAGGTGTAATTTACTTAGTATAAAATCTATCCATTTTAACTGTGACATTTATTAAATGTATAAAGTTGTCAACCATATCACATCTAATTTTATGACATTATAAAGAAACTTCAGAGAGACAGCATCAAGAAGGCATACTAGGAGGACACAGAATTCACATCTCCTCACAACTACGGCACCTACCAGGCACCAGTGGGGGACCGTGGACACCTAAAGGGACTGGAGGAACCCCCAGCGGCCAGTTGTTTTAAATATAGTTTTATTTTTCCTAATATATTTTTTAATCTAATTTTATTTTGTTTTTTATGCTTTGATATTGTACTGCTCCTTTTCTTTCTTTCTTCCTTTTCTTTTTTTTTTTTTAATTTTTTTTTACTGTGCCACGAAGCTTGTAGGATCTTGGTTCCCAGGGCAGAAGTCGGGCCCAAGCTCCTGTGGTGGGAGCTCCAAGTCCAAACCTCTGGACTAACAGAGAACCTCATACTCCAGGGAATGTCAATTGGGGTGAGGCCTCCTGGAGGTCCTCATCTCAGCGCCAAGACCCAACTCTATCCAACTGTCTTCAAACTCCAGTGCTGGACATCTCAGGCCAAACAACCAGTAAGACAGGAAAGCAGCACCACCAATTAAAAAAAATAAAAACAAAAAGAATCGACAAAAAAAATTGTTACAGATGAAAGAGCAAAGTAGAAACCTACAAGACCAAATAAATGAAGATGAAATAGGCAACCTACCTGAAAAAGAATTCAACGTAATGATAGTAAAGATTACCAAATATCTAGGAAAGAGAATGGAGAAAATACAAGAAACATTTAATGAGAATTTAGAAGAACTAAAGAGCAAAAAACAGTGATGAATAACACAATAAGTTAAATTAAAAATACTCTAGAAGGAATCAATAACAGAGAAACTGAGGCAGAAGAACGGATAAGTGACATGGAAAATAAAATGGTGGAACTAAATGCCAGGCAGCAGAATAAAGAACAAAAAATGAAAAAAATTGAGGACAGTCTCAGAGATCTCAGGGACAACATTAAATGCACCAACTTTCGAATTATAGGGGTCCCAGAAGAAAAAGAGAAAAAGAAAGGATCTGAGAAAACATTTGAAGTGATTATAGTCAAAAACTTCCCTAACATGGGAAAGGAAATAGTCAATCAAGTCCAGGAAGCGCAGAGAGTCCCATACAGGATAAACCCAAAGAGAAACATGCCAAGATACATTAATCAAACTATCAAAAATTAAATACAAAGAAAAAATATTAAAAGCAGTAGGGGAAAAGCAACAAATAACATACAAGGAAATCCCCACAAGGTTACTCTGCAAGCCAGCAGGGAGTGGCAGGACATATTTAAAGTGATGAAAGGGAAAAACCTACAAGCAAGATTACTCTACTCAGCAAGGATCTCATTCAGATTCGATGGAGAAATTAAAATCTTTAGAGATAAGCAAAAGTTAAGAGAATTCAGCACCACCAAACCAACTTTAAAACAAAATGCTAAAGGAATTTCTCTAGGCAGGAAAAACAAGAAAAGAAACAGACCTACAAAAACAAACCCAAAACAACTGAGAAAATGGTAACAGGAACATACATATTGATAATTACCTTAAATGTAAATGGATTAAATGCTCCAAACAAAAGACGCAGCCTCACTGAACTGACACAAAAAGAAGACCCGTATATATGCTGTCTACAAGAGACCCACTAAGACCCAGGGACACATACAGACTGAAAGTAAGGAGAGGGAAAAAGGTATTCCATGCAAATGGAAATCAAAAGAGAGCTGGAGTAGCGATTCTCATATCAGAGAAAACAGACCTTAAAATAAAGACTATTACAAGACACGAAGAAGAACACTACATAATGATCAAGGGGTCCAAGAAGATATAACAATTGTACATATTTATGCACACAAGATAGGAGCACCTCAATACATAAGGGAAATGCTAACAGACATAAAAGGGGAAATCAACAGTAACACAGTAATAGTAGGGGACTTTAACACCCTACTTTCACCAATGGACAGATCATCCAAAATGAAACTAAATAAGGAAACACAAGCTTTAAATGACACATTAAACAAGATGGACTTAACTGCTATTTATAGGACATTCCATCCAAAAACAACAGAATACACGTTCTTCTCAAGTGCTCATGGAACATTCTCCAGGATAGATCATATCTTGGGTCACAAATCAAGCCTTGGTAAACGTAAGAAATTTGAAATCGTATCAAGTATCTATTCCGAACACAATGCTATGAGTCTAGGTATCAATTACAGGAAAAAAACCCATAAAAATTACAAACACATGGAGTCTAAACAATACACTACTAAATAACCAAGAGATCACTGAAGAAGTCAAAGAGGAAATCAAAAAATATCTGGAAAAAAATGACAATGAAAACATGATGACCCAAAACCTATGGGATGTGGCAAAAGCAGGTCTAAGAGGGAAGTTTATGGCAATAAAATCCTACCTCAAGATACAAGAAAAATCTCATATAAACAACCTAACCTTACATCTAAAGCAATTAGAGAAAGAAGAACAGAAAAAAACCAAAGTTAGCAGAAAGAAAGAAATCATAAAGATCAGATCAGAAATAAATGAAAAAGAAATGAACGAAACAATAGCAAAGATCAATAAAACTAAAAGCTGGTTCGTTGAGAAGGTAAACAAAATTGATAAACCTTTAGCCACACTCATCAAGGAAAAAAGGGAGAAGACTCAAATCAATAGAATTAGAAATGAAAAAGGAGAAGTAACATCTGACACTGCAGAAATACAAAGGATTATGAGAGATTACTATAAGCAGCTATATGCCAAAAAAATGGACAACCTGGAAGAAATGGACAAATTCTTAGAAAAGCATGACCTTCCAAGACTGAACCAGGAAGAAACAGAAAATATAAACAGACCAATCACAAGCACTGAAATTGAAACTGTGATTAAAAATCTTCCGAAGGGCTTCCCTGGTGGCGCAGTGGTTGAGAGTCCGCCTGCCGATGCAGGGGACAGGGGTTCGTGCCGCAGTCCGGGAGGATCCCACATGCTGCGGAGCGGCTGGGCCCGTGAGCCATGGCTGCTGAGCCTGTGCGTCCGGAGCCTGTGCTCCGCAATGGGAGCCACAGCAGTGAGAGGCCCACGTATCGCAAAACAAAAACAAAACAAACAAACAAACAAAAAAATCTTCCAACAAACAAAAGCCCAGGACCAGAACCAGATGGCTTCACAGTCGAATTCTATCAAACATTTAGAGAAGAGCTAACACCTATCCTTCTCAAACTCTTCCAAAATATAGCAGAGGGAGGAACACTGCCAAACTCATTCCACTAGATCACCATCACCCTGATGTCAAAACCAGACAAAGATGTCACAAAAAAAGAGAACTACAGGCCAACCAATATCTCTGATGAACATAGATGCAAAAATCTTCAACAAAATACTAGCAAACAGAATCTAACAGCACATTAAAAGGATCATATACCATGATCAAAGGGGGTTTATCCCAGGAATGCAAGCATTCTTCAATATATGCAAATCAATCAATGTGATACACCATGTTAACAAACTGAAGGAGAAAAACCATATGATCATTTCCATAGATGCAGAAAAAGCTTTCAAGAAAATTCAACACCCATTTGTGATAAAAACTCTCCAGAAAGTAAGCATAGAGGGAACCTACCTCAACATAATAAAGGCCATATATAACAAACCCACAGCAAACATCGTTCTCAATGGTGAAAAACTGAAACCATTTCCTCTAAGATCAGGACAAGACAAGGTTGCCCACTCTCACCACTACTATTCAACATAGTTTTGGAAGTTTTAGCCACAGCAATCAGAGAAGAAAAGAAATAAAAGGAATCCAAATCGGAAAAGAAGACATAAAGCTGTCACTGTTTGCAGATGATATGACTCTGTACATAGAGAATCCTAAAGATGCTACCAGAAAACTACTAGAGCTAATCAGTGAATTTGGTAGAGTAGGAGGATACAAAATTAATGCACAGAAATGTCTTGCATTCCTATACACTGATGATGATGAGAAGTCTGAAAGAGAAATTAAGAAAACACTCCCATTTACCATTGCAATAAAAAGAATAAAATACCTAGGAATAAACCCAACTAAGGAGACAAAAGACCTATATGCAGAAAACTACAAGACACTGATGAAAGAAATTAAAGATGATACAAACAGATGGAGAGATATACTATGTTCTTGGATTGGAAGAATCAACACTGTGAAATGACTATACTATCCAAAGCAATCTACAGATTCAATACAATCCCTATCAAACTACAAATAGCATTTTTCACAGAACTAGAACAAAAAATTGCACAATTTGTATGGAAACACAAAGGACCCCAAACAGCGAAAAAAATCTCGAGAAAGAAAAATGGAGCTGGAGTAAGAAGCGCCCTGACTTCAGACTATACTACAAAGCTAACAGTAATCAAGACAGTATGGTACTCACACAAAAACAGAAATATAGATCAATGGAACAGGATAGAAAGCCCAGAGATAAACCCACGTACATATGATCACCTCATCTTTGATAAAAGAGGCAAGAATATACAATGGAGAAAAGACTGCCTCTTCAATAAGTGGTGCTGGGAAAACTGGACAGCTACATGTAAAAGAATGAAATTAGAACACTCCCTAACACCATACACAAAAATAAACTCAAAATGGATTAAAGACCTAAATGTAAGGCCAGATACTATAAACCTCTCAGAGGAAATCATAGGCAGAACACTCTTATGACATAAATCACAGCAAGATTCTTTTTGACCCACCTCCTAGAGAAATGGAAATAAAAACAAAAATAAAAATATATGACCTAGGGCTTCCCTGGTGGCGCAGTGGTTGAGAGTCCGCCTGCCGATGCGGGGGACACGGGTTCGTGCCCCGGTCTGGGAAGATCCCGCATGCCGCAGAGTGGCTGGGCCCGTGAGTCATGGCCACTGAGCCTGCGTGTCCGGAGCCTGTGCTCCACAACGGGAGAGGCCACAACAGTGAGAGGCCCGCGTACCACAAAAAAAAAACCAAAAAACAAACCAAAAAAAAAAAAAATAGGACCTAATGAAACTTAAAAGCTTTTGCACAGCAAAGGAAACCATAAACAAGATGAAAAGACAACCCTCAGAATGGGAGAAAATATTTGCAAACAAAGCAACTGACA
>RJWK010010745.1:0-43187 GCA_004363435.1 Platanista minor | reverse complement strand
CTATGGAGAACAGTATGGAGGTTCCTTAAAAAACTACAAATAGAACTACCATATGACCCAGCAATCCCACTACTGGGCATATACCCTGAGAAAACCATAATTCAAAAAGAGTCATGTACCAAAATGTTCATTGCAGCTCTATTTACAATAGCCAGGAGATGGAAACAACCTAAGTGTCCATCATCGGATGAATGGATAAGGAAGATGTGGCACATATATACAATGGAATATTACTCAGCCATATAAAGAAACGAAATGGAGATATTCGTAATGAGGTGGATGGACCTAGAGTCTGTCATACAGAGTGAAGTGAGTCAGAAAGAGAAAGGCAAAGACCGTATGCTAACATATATATATGGAATCTAAGAAAAAAAGAAGTGTCGTGAAGGGCCTGGGAGCAGGACAGGGTAAGCTGTTTGTTTGTTTTTGTTTCTCAGTTCAAGGTGAAAAAAAAAGGAAAACCTTCTAAAGAGAATCGAATTGACCCAGCTTATCATTTAGGGTCATGCCTTGGCATAGGTTACCAGATTAAATTTGGATTGGTTGTCCTGAGGTCAGGTACCCCCCTTCATCCAATCAGCTGCTTCTCTATTTCAGAAACTAAAATGAATTCAGTTTGACTGTTCAGCAAATCATTTTGTTCCACAGAGGCTTTGGGGGAAGAAGGTTAACTTTATCTCCATCGTATTTGCTGGACCCAGGATTATGATGTCAAAAATGGGCATCACCTCTTGCTGCTAGCCTCATGTAGCCCTAATCCTGTCTGTGTGCAGGGGGTCATTTTGTAGAAATTGAATTTAGGGTCCAAACACAGGAATAAAATCCAGGCAGGCAAACCTCAAATCGAATATAGTCATTTTCCTTTACTGACTAATCTCTTTTCTACATTGCCTTGGTATGTTTATAAACATTATCTGTTTATAAACATTATCCAAATGAGCACTTGTTATTCAGGTTCATGGACCTTTCAGGACTCACCATTCATACATCCTGCTCTCAGCATCCATACACATACCTGAGTGATGCCTGCCTATCTCAGCTATGCACTGACTCTTCTATCACACTGAATATGAAGCATCTCTCCTTTCAGGGAGAGACCCTTTTGGGCAAGGTTGCAGTTTGCATCTGTAGTGTTGAGAGGAGCCAAAAAGGTGCAATCGTTATTATTTGGTGCTCTTCCTGGATGGCAGAAGAACTAGAGTTTATATTGCCAATGCAAACAAAGTACTGTAAAGCCTTCAAATTCCTTTTAGTTTCCATTATACTCAGATAGTAATCTTTCACAAGACCTCAAATTACTGAACCTAAGTGTGATGGATGGACTCCAGGAAAGGTGGGGCATCTACAAGTTCAAATGAGCTTCTCTAAAACCAAATTCCTATGATGCCAAGCTTCAGAGAAAGTGTCTCCTTGTGTGGGGTTCATGTGAGGCCACCATGGATTGGTGGTGGCCTGGGTGGGTGGCGATCTGCTGCTTTCCTCTGTGTCCTACTACAGAGGTTCAGGCCAATGCATAAACGGTAGCCCCTGCCCATGGTTCCTGCTGAGGGACAGACTGAAAACAGGGAAGGGACAGTGGACAGTGTTCTCTGCACAAGTATTGACACTTCCATCCGTTCCTCTGGTGGACCCTTGCCAGGTCATTCTCTAATTGCAGTAGAGGGTTATCCCTCCATGCTCGGCTGGCCAAGGTCAAGCTTACTAGGGTTTACTCAAGTCTGTTACTCTGTCTACAAGTAACTTCTTCATCCACACCTAAAAACGGTTAACAGTTTTGGGGGTGGATGAAGTGTGTTAGCCAATAGATTGCTTGAGCACCTCTTCTCTGTGGAACTGACCTCCGTGAGAGCAGAATGAGCAGGAAACCTGAGGAGAGCAAGGGAAGTTCGTGCTCTGGAGAGGGCTGTAGAGATGATGTAAGGTAAGCTGCTCACTGAGAGATGCCCACAGAGGTAAACTGGGAGGACATGTGGATGTACAATCTCAAACAGCTGGAGCCAGTACGAACAGGTCAGCCATGCTGGTATTAAGGCAGGAGTTATGTGAAGGTACTTTTATTATTTAAAGAAAGCCAGGGAAAGATAAAGGCAAATATTGTTGAATGAAATGAATGAGATAGAGGCAGCCTCCAAAATAACTGAAGGGCAACTTTCAACTGTTACTCTTTCTAGGTGGGTACACAGATAATTTTCCTTTGGGTCTTTGAATCAGAAGATCTGAAGGATGATTAAATTCTTATGCAGAATGGGGAAATCATATATTTCCTCTTGTCATTCTTCCTTCCCACCTTATCCTTCCCTTCTACTCTCTCTCCAGACCTGAAAGAATCATATAGTCTAGCCTCAAAAAATTACTCATGTTCTTTGAACCTACCAGACTTTTTTACACTTCTGTGACTTGGTACGTCTTGTTTCCTGAGCCTGAAATGGCTTCCCTCTCCTCTGTCTTGAAAAATCCAACCAATCTTCAGGGGCCAGCTCAAGTTCATTTTTCTTTTTAAAGTCTTCTGGGACTCCCCAGATTGGGTAAGTTGCCCCTTTATTATGCTTCCTCTTACTTTTATAGTTGTGATATACTTATCAAATTATGTTCTAATCATGTAATAGGATAATACTCTGAAATATGATCAGCTCAATTAGGATTAATTGCATATGACAGTGGCTTAAAGAAGATGGAAGTTTATTTCTCTTTCCTATTAAGGAAGACTAGGGAGAAGCAGTCTAGAGCTGGTATGGCAGCTTTACAGTGTCATCATGAATCCAGTTTCCTATCTACCTTCTTTGCCATACTCAGCTCATAGCTCTCATTTTCATTTCATGTCCAAAATGGCTGCTCAGGCTCCAGCCATCATATCCATGCTCCAGGAAGCAAATAGGGGGAAGAAAAAAATGGCATGTCTCCCATCTTTTAAGAAGACTTTCTGGAAACACCACAGAACAATTTTGGTAATATATCATTTGGCCAGAACGCAGTCACATGGCCACATCTAGATGCAAGGAACTCAGGAAAATATATATGGCAGCATTGTGCCAGAATAAAAATTGTACTAGAAGAAATGAAAAAAGGAATGGTATTGAAGAGGCAAATTGCAATCACATTATCTGATACATTTTTTAAATTTCTGGTCATTCTTGCTTCTTCCCCTGCCTCTGCCTATGGAGGCTGAGCAATCTATGGCTTAGGAAGCAGTTAGAACCCAAGTGAAGGGTTGTATATACAAAGGTGTATAATGGGTTTTAAGATTTACAGTCATAATTCAGGTGTGCAGAAATGTAACTTTCTTCATTTGCTGAACTTGACTTGCTCACAAACCCCTATTTCCATTAAGAGCTAGAAAGAAAAAATTCTTATCAATTAAAGGTAATGTCCCTTCTGTTTTAAAATTGATTCTCTTTGGGTAAATAGTCAGCCAAATGCAGGGCTCTTACTTTTTCCTTGTCCTGCCTTCCCACCAGGAAATGGTCTGGTTACCGGAGTCTTTCCACAGTTCTCTAGTTCTCTTGGACCGCCAGTACTTAGTTGTATTAATTAGGTGTCTGTCTTCCTTGCTACCCAGGATCTTCTTGGGGTCTGAGACGTGTCTTAGTGGTTTTGCTTTCTCCAGTACCTATTGCAGAGGTTGACATAAAGGAAAGAGTTAAAAATGTGACCAGTGAATTTATAAGTATACTTTAATTGCATCACAAAATTAATTCAAATGGTAGTATAATGATCTGAAAATCCTGTAAAATTAAAAATCCATTTCTCTCAAGCCCCTAGCACTCGGTTTATAGCTTTCTTATGGCGCTAATAATACTCAGCTCTCAGTTATAGTGGCTGTGTGCTTGCCTCACCCTTCATTACAGTGTCTGCTCCTTGAGGAATGTTGTTGATCTGTGTAACCCTCAGAGGTCCTGCAGAAAGCCGTGGACATGATTGGCCTTCAGTCAATGGAAATGAGCCACTAAATGAGTAGGGGCAGGCACTTTATAATTTACCACTGGTGAATGACTCTCACCCAGGAAGAAATAAGAATAGATTTTATCAGAGCTATTTAGAACAATATCAGTAAAGGCAAGTTGATATTTTGCTTTTAATGGAACCCTTTCTTTGTAAGAAAAAAATTGCTTTTATTTTTCAGAAATCCTCCACCTACTTTACTTCATCCGGAAAAATGGTGTGAGGAATTCAACCACTTCATTTCACAGTGAGTATTTCTTCCACTGAAAATTGCTCATCCAGCAAGTCCTTGGACAGTGATTGGAGAAATCCAAGGTGTGGAACTGACTTGGCGCTAGAAGTTGTTATGCCTTCTAGCACATTATGACACAAAATTTGTTCCAGTAAATGATAGAAGATGCCCCTGCAGGATTTGAGAAATAAGGAGTTCCATTTGACTCTTGGTTATAATCAGTTCTTCTGATCATATGTGTCACATTCATCCGACTCTGCTCTGTCCTGGGGCAAATATTGCCAGTGGGTCTTGTTAATAAGGGAAGAGACTGCATCTAAAAATCTGACACCCACACTTGGGCCAGAGAGGGGACAGAAGGTGGCAGCCTTCAGTAGAGGTTTTGCAGCTTGGAAGTTGGGCTTTGCTTTAGGATCTGTGCTTTGGGAGCAGGGCTCCAGTTCCCAAGATGATTGAGGGGCCAAAGTAAGATCTCAGGCCTGAGGCTCCAAGGTGAAGAGCCCCAGCCAGGGCTCAGAGTGTGGAGAACAAGATGAAAACCCAACTGATGGGTGAGGTTCCTGGTGGGAGCTCTGTTACCAGGAACTAGGCAGTATTGCATGGGACTAAGACAGGAACAGAATCAACAGCAGCACCAAAAGGGTGGTGACTGAGTGCTGGGAACATGAGCTTTTGGCCTGTCCCCTGGCAGAGAACCACACTGGTCTTGACTCTGGGGAAGATGCTTAGTATGTTGGAGGGGGCTATATGACCCCAAGCAAGGGGCCTGGTGAACTGTGGGGTCAGGAATCTAGACAAGGCCGTTACAAGCCATATCCCAGCTAGGAGCTGGGAAGAGGTGCTCCCAGTGTCTACTGTATCAAACACGGGGTTCAGAGGTCATGGGAGGAGAAAAGAAGTGACCAAAATAGCTGATAAACAGGAAGTAGGGAAGGGTCAACACAAATTTCTCTAAATTATACCTATGTGCATACTTCCACCAAGATGCAGAGCAATGAAACAGACTGGGTCTCTTGATCGCCTTCCTTAAACACAATACAATCCATTGTTCACAATTCCAAAATCCAAAGAGCTCTGAAAAATGGAAGTTTTTTTGTACTTGAGTCATTTAGCTGCAAGCCCTGACCTTATGTGAACTGATTTGGTGGCAACACATGACCTAAACTGAATTGAGGCTATTTATAGCCATTATTTATCCTACTCAGTGTGAATATTCATGTGAATTGCTGCAGATATATTAATGTGTTTGATTACAGTGTGCTGCCCCAGATCCTGCTGGGGATGTTACATAAAATACAGTAAATACACGGGTTTACTTTTCTAAAATTTGATAAAATTCTGAATTCCAAAACATATTTGGCCCCAAGGGTTTTGTATAAAGAACTGTGAACCTGTGTTTCATTTTCATTTCAATGCAACATAGTTCAAGGTCCCTGAAATTGTTTGATTGTCCAGTCAGTCCCTCCTAGCTTTTTGCCATCTTCCTTCCTCAGGAGAGAGGAAGGGTAAAGAACTCCAAGAATTCTACTAGCAAGGCTGTGTCAGAAGGTGACCATGAAGTTCAAGGCCAGGGATGGAGGACATTTCCTTGTCCCTTCAGTCCCCACTCTGATGTTTCTGCAGAATGCAGAAGCAGCCCCAAGTCAATGGTGGTGACAGTGGGCAGGGTTGAGAGGAATAACAGATAACAGCAGGAGGGATGATGCTCCCAAAGGAGCAGAGGAAGAGCCACTTCCTGATATTTGGAAGCCAAAGGAGGAGGTGGAAGGCCCTGGAGAGCTAAAGACATCCTGGTGGCCGGGAACACATTTCAGATCACCCCAGGGAAAGAAATCCAGGGGCTAGGGTTCCAGTGATTTTGCTGGCAAAGGCTGGAGCCAAAGTTTTCCTTTTCATTCCTTTGCTGCACACAGATGCCCTTGACTGACCTTCTCTAAGCCGCTGGCCTGGAAAACCACATTACATATTCACAGATACACTTTCCTATACCAAGCTCTCGTGATGCCTCTAAAATGTGACTTGACCCACTCACCAAAGTTTGGTTTCTGTATACTTCTTCAAGAGTATGTTTGTGTTCTTAAACTGAGCACAGTATTGCTTGGATAGGTTTGGGAATAAAGGTACATAATTGATGATAGGGTTGGGACTTTCAGGGTTAAATACAGTATAGAAATCCCTTTCTACTGTTGATTTTTCTTTATGGCAAATCCTGTTATATGCCATTTAAATCTGCTTATGTCTTCCCCAACTCTGAGAATTCCAAATGCGCTCATTCTGAGTTGCTTCAGACTTAGAAAAGGGTTGATACTAGAATGGAGGACTCAACATAGAAAACAATGCCTTTAGTATGCACACATCAGGGGCAAAGCAAAAGCATCTTGTTGAAACTACAGAGTAGAGTGTCTGAAGAGGTTCTAATGAACCAAGGAAGGTAAATAGAAATTAAGTGATTGTGTGCTTTATTACTAACTTAAGATATGGAAAAATGTCATCAGTCTTCTATTTATTTAATGACTTGTCCTTATTGGTTTTATTAGTGAAAATATTATATATTTTAGGTGTTCATGGATTCTTTCCTGACCTCAGCCCCCAGTCCTGTTTTCCCCATAACATCTGAGATTCTTCAATCATGAGTTTTCCTTTTACAGGATTTTTAGGAATGTAACTATCAAGATTAGGAACTAATTATTATATTTTTAGGTAGAAAACTACCCACTATTCCCAAATAATGTCCTTTGGTTTCATAAAGGAGCCAGACTACCAAATGTAATTTTAATTTTCTATTTCATTCTATTTATTCAAATGTCTAATTAAATGTAAACAAAGATACTCACTGGGTTAGAAATGTCTGTTTAAAGAGAGAGCCTTGGTTTACTTTTATACTTACCTTGCTCATATTGGGAGGGAAAGGGAAAAAGGATGAAGGATTAAGACCTCCAGATTATAAAATTTTCATTATTGCTGGGACTGAGGTAGGAAGATGATTATCTGGTAATTTAGGAAAAGTTTTTTAGCCTGAATTATCCAGAAAATTTCTTCAATTCCCATTGTAAATGGGGCCACAGTACATTGTATTAGAGTAAAGTAAACTGGTTCTTTCTAAAGAATAAACAGGACAAGAAAATTTTTAACAGCTTTAAAACCTTTAATACCCTGTCCCCACGTGACTGCTGAACCATAGCAGAGTCAATTCAGTAATTTCAGTCTTTCTTGGTCCATGATGGTCACCACTCACCAGAGGACCTTATGGCTTCTCATTGTTGCTGCGGGGGTCTGAAGGGATTGACCAGGCTGCAGCCCAGTGATCACAGCTGTGTAGACAGGGGACAGTGTGTGTGTGTGTGTGTGTGTGTGTGTGTGTGTGTGTGTGTGTGTGAGAGAGAGAGAGAGAGAGAGAGAGAGAAAGAGAAATAAGTGCATGGGTGGGTGAGAGCAGAGGCAGGATGTAAGTACCAGGCTATGGCTTAGTGTTTTTCAGACGTGTTTCCAGCCTTGGTCCGGGAAGATGCCACGTGTTGCGGAGCGGCTGGGCCCGTGAGCCATGGCTGCTGGGCCTGCGTGTCCGGAGCCTGTGCTCTGCAACGGGAGAGGCCACGACAGTGAGAGGCCCACGTACCGCAAAAAAATAAAAAAATAAAAATAAATAAATAAATAAAATTCCAGCCTTCTTAATTTAGAGACAGGAGGAGAGATTTTAAGGTCAGAAATCCTATTAGTAAACCTATTTTGAGGGTTAAAAAAAAAAAAGAAAGGAAACATCAGCCTGTTTGGTTTTGAACCTGTGGTTGTTAGTGATAATTGACTCATTTATATGTGTTAGTTATGCATTTGTCAAAGCATGACTCCTGACAGCTTAGTTATGATAAATTAAACATGGTGCTCACATAAATTCTGCACTGCTTTTTATCCATATGGTAGGTCGCTGCTTGATGTTTTTTGTCACCTCTGTAATGTGTGGTTGGCTTTGTGGCGATTTCATTATCAGCCCTTTCCCCTTTGGCTAAAGCTATTTGCATAACAAGTTTATCTGGTTCAAGTCCCAGCCAGACTTCTGTATCCGTCCGGAGGCTCCACTCAGAAGTAGCCTTTTGATAAGATAACAATTTTCCTGCGGCAGCTTCACCTTGGTCCTAAAGGCTGTCACTTCTTTTTTCAGTTCAAACTAATTTCAGGTCTTTGGACTAAAAAACAAAAATAGTTTCCCAACCTTTGGCCAAAAGGTATCTGTGAACTATGCTTTTTCATTTTGCCTCTAAAACTTTTGGGGTTTTATTAAGAATTAGATTTAGGACTTCATCAGTGGCTCCTGAGCTGACTAGTGAGACAATAAAGATGGATTTCTCTTCATCAAGGGCAAATCCATCTAGAGCACTATGGCTGCTCAGCTTTGGACTCAGTGATGACTTGAACTATATGGTTGCCCACGCACACACTGCTTTCCAGGGTTGGCTGGCTTGAGCAGCAAAGTGTGCAGGTGTGTCTTCTTCCTAGGGTGAGCATCATGGTAGAGCCCTGCCATTTAGTCATGAAATGTTGAGGCGACCTTTCCTATCCCTGCAAATGACATTAGAATGGCTATAAGCAGTTGCACTGAATGTTAACAAGGTGAGATCACTCTAGCTACTAAAGTACTAAAACAAATGGGCGTTTGCATAAATTTATTCCTTAAAAATTGAAACTCAGACCTGGAACATCTGCTTTTCTCTAGGCCTGAATGTTTATAAAGGTAATCATTTTGGGGTGGTTGATTCCTTGACATTGAGTGTATTCCCTTCAAGGCAACAATTCTCAGTCCTTTGCCATTCTCCATTTTGTGTTTCAAGGCAGCTTAATTCCACATAGGTTTATAATGTCAATGAACAA
Organism: Platanista minor; assembly: GCA_004363435.1. Lineage (NCBI taxonomy): Eukaryota > Metazoa > Chordata > Mammalia > Artiodactyla > Platanistidae > Platanista > Platanista minor. The sequence continues at coordinate 34,153 of RJWK010010745.1, read as the reverse complement.
CACGGCTTGGAATGATAAATATTCTAACTCAGAAACTGATAAGATTCTACAAGTATTCTTGGCTTTTTAAGTCCTCATGGATTCTCAGGTGGCCATGCACAGTGTTAATACTTCCTGAGTAGAAGGATACAGTAACCTTTATTTACATTACTTCACAAATTGGTAATTTTAATTAAAATGAGCAGTGGTATCTCCAGTGACAGACTCTGTCCATTTTAGATTTATTTAGCCAATGATTAGCTATTACGGTTTCTTGAATTAATTAGCATCTCTTGAGCTATAGGGAATTGGTGAATTAATAAAAACTCAAGGAGAAGCTAAAAAAATTCTAATTTAAAAAAAACCCAATTCTCCTCTCACCTCTAAACATACATTGATCAATATACTTATAAATGCAACCCAACTTCTTTCTCATTTTGAAAAATTGGGATTTTGTTTCCCTTTATGAGGAGAACAAATAAAGCTGTGTGTTTCAAGGTTATATCTCCCTGAAGAGCATCTAATTTAGATTACCTAATAGATCATCTAAAGACACCGAGGGCCTGATTCGATCTCACTTGTACTCCACTTACAAACTCAGCTGATAAAATCTGCTTCTCTCATGGTATAAACCAAAAAGTGACTCAGTATGACTTGAGGTTTGAAACACGGTGCAGTATCCACACATACCTGGAATATACTGTTGTCCTGGGAACCGTTGCAATGACAGGTTTAGCTTCATCCCAAATAAGCAAAATGCATAATAAAGTAGGTGCTTCAGACTCTAGCCAGCATATTCTGTTTATTTCCCACCAAATGCTGAGTTTAGATCTTGTAAGAAACCAGGTCTGTAGCATATGTCATACATTTCATATTAGTCCTTGTGGCACATTATGTTAGGTGACTTTTATTATTTTTTTATTAATTTGTATTGGAGTGTAGTTGCTTTACAATGTGTTAGCTTCTGCTATACAGCAAAGTGAATTAGTTATACATATATATATCTCCCCTCTTTTTTCAGATTCCCTTCCCATTTAGGTCACCACAGAGCACTGAGTAGAGTTCCCTGTGCTATACAGTAGGTTCTCATTAGTTATCCATTTTATATAAGGTAGTGTATATATGTCAATCCCAATCTCCCAGTTCATCCCATTCCCCCCTTCCCCCTTTGGTAACCACAAGTTTATTTTCTACATCTGTGACTCTTATTTCTGCTTTGCAAATAAGTTCATCTGCACCATTTTTCTAAATTCCACATGTAAGCGATATTATATGATATTTGTCTTTCTCTTTCTTACTTCACTCTGTATGACAATCTCTAGGTCCACCCATGTTGCTGCAAATGGCATTATTTTGTTCCTTTTTATGTCTGAGTAATATTCCATTGTATATTTGTACCACATCTTTTTTATCCATTCCTTTGTTGATGGACATTTAGGTTGCTTCCATGTCCTGGCTTTTGTAAATAGTGCTGCAGTGAACATTGGGGTGCATGCATCCTTTCAAATTATGGTTTTCTCCAGATATATGCCCAGGAGTGGGATTGCTGGGTCATATAGTGGCTCTATTTTTAGATTTTTAAGGAACCTCCATACTGTTCTCCATAGTGGCTGTACCAATTTACATTCCCATCAACAGTGTTGGAGGGTTCCCTTTTCTCCACACCCTCTCCAGCATTTATTGTTTGTAGATTTTTTGATGTTAGGTGACTTTTAGATAAGGTTAGAATGTACTGTCTGTACCACTTATTCCATGCTGGCCTTTCTTTCTTCTTTAAAAAAAAAATCTTACTTGAATTTCATAATGTAAATCAAAAAGAATCTGCAGTTGAAATAAACAAGTGGTGGTGAGCTCTGCGCTGTCTGTATGTCCACACACCTGGTGTGTGTGGGCTGGGGGTGGGGAGATGGAGGTGTGGCTCCCCCTCGGCCCCTCCCAGGCAGCGTGCTGCCTGGCTTATCATCAAGAAGAGGCAGCTGTGGAAGAGCAGTGTGTGCGATCCAGCTGTGTCACTTAATAGCTCTGTAACCTGGGGGGAAGTATTTAACCTCTCTGACCTTTGCTTTTCAGTTGTCAAATCGGGGCTGAGAATACCCATCTCAGAGGGTTACTATAAGTATTAAATTATATAATGTGTATGTAGAACCTGGCAGAAAATAATAACTAACATATGTAACTCTTACTCGTGCCAGGCTCTCTTCTCTGCACGTCACACAATTGGCTTAATCCTCACAGTCCTAATGAGGTAGTTCTAATATTATCCCCACTTTACAGAAATTGAGGTTGAAAGAGTCCGAGAGTCCCAAGACCACAGCTGTTAAGGACTGGAGCTGGGATTTGAACACCAGAAGACTTGCTTTATATATATTCACGCTCAGCCAACAGTAGCTGTTATTTTTATCATCCTTTGCATTTGGCCATACCACTATCCTGAAACTGCTTTTTTGAAAATGTCACTGGCTCCCTCCCTTTCCCTGCCATCGTGGGGTAAGCAGTTGACTCTGTTCTTTTCACAAGACTTTCAGGATCAAGCAGTTCCTGGCCAAGAAACAAAGGCAGAATTGTCCCATTCCATTCCCTAGTGGATTCACATGGAAAAACTGGTCTTAAAGTCAGGTGTAACTCTAAGAGGAGACATTGGAGAAGAACCAAGCTGGGCCTGTAAGGAATCGCACATGAGATGGCACACGTGGTAACGCTAAGGCCGCTAACGTCTTACCCCATCAAGCTGAAAACATCACCACTATCTGGACAGTTGGACATTTGTGAGGAGGCTATTATTTTTCTCTTTGTTTCTTTGCCTTTGCACTAGTAGGTTCAGTAATAAAGTGTGAGACCTTTTGTTTGGAAAAAAAAGAAAGTGTCAATGACCTCCTCATCTTTGACACCTCTGGAATATTTCAATCTGCTGTCCAGCTTCTCTTTATTTAGACTTCAGCTCACTGACTTCCACAGCTCAGGACACACACACACACACACACACACACACACACACACACACACACACACTCACACACTCCTCGGCTCCCTTCTCAAGGGCAACAGCAGAGCCCCTCAAGCTCAGCCTAGAGACCATCCCCAGCAGGAGTCAAACAGAAGCGCAGAGAGCCCTAGCTCTCCCTGCATCCCAGCACACACCTTGTCTAGGCTGAGGCCTCTATCTCTGCTGTCTGCTGGCCACACCTTTTTTGGTAAGGAGGGAGCAGTGGGGCAGGAAATGGCTGCCAAGACCCCGGGAAGCAGAACCCACAGAGCATGGCAGCTAACTATGGGAGAAGACAGGTGCTACAGAGAGGGAAGAGTTAACTATGACTCCACTGTTTTCTGCATGGGAAAAGGTCTTTTCAGAGAACACATGTTGGGGAGATTAAGAGCACAGGATCTGAAGTCAGGTTGTATTCTAGCACTGCCACCGACATTTTTCACCTTGAACAAGTTATTTAACCTCTCTGAGCCTCAGTCTGTAAAATGGAAGTACTAATTCTTAACCACTTGGGATTAAGATCAAATCTGCTGTGATAGAAAATCCCAAATAACAGTGGCTTAAAGAGGATAGGTTTTTATTTCCTCTCACATGAAGTAAGCTGGGAGTCAAACCATGCATGTACTCCTGGTCTGGCAGGGTATGTGGCAACCACCCAGACTCCTGCCCTTGTGCTGCCCCTTTAAGTGTCGTTTCCATTCCCAAGGGCACCTCATGGGCCAAGATGGCTGCTGTAGCTCCAACACTTATGGGCAGATGGAAGGAGAGGAAAATGAAAGTTTCCTTTCTCTAAGAAGGTTTTCCGGCAGTTTCATACAATATATTGTTAGCTGCAGTTTATCACGTGGCCACACCTAGCTACAAAAGAAACTGAGAAATGCAGTCTTTGGACAGGACAGTCGCAGGCCCAGGTCGGTACCAGAGCTCTATCCCTACGGCAAGTGGAGAGTGTGTAGACAGGTAGCAGTCTGGACTCATGCTCCTTTATAGAGTGTTGTAAGAATTAAGTGGGATACAGACTGAGAGCTCAGCAAATGTGAGTGATCATGATGAATATTATAACTTAGAAAAGTGGTGACATCAAGAGATGAGGGAGTCAGGAAGCAGAGCCAGGGGGTTCTATGGGGTGAAGAGTCAAAACAGAGGTGGATCTTGAGGAAAGGCAGTCATGATCCCCCACCAAGGCTGACCTGTTGCCTGGGAGAGATGAGGAAATTAAGGACAAGGTGTGAGCATGGAGTGACCAGGTTCACACGCCTCCTGGGTCGTCTCCCGAGGGCTGTGATGTTCTTTCGGTTTGATGCTAAGCCCCAGATTCCTGCCAGCTTCTCCTTTCCCAGGCCACTGTAGTTTCCACTGTGGAGCTTCCACAGGCTCTGGTGAAAAAGCACATCTGGCTCAGAGTCAGTAAGAATTTTAATTAAAGATGGAAATGGGGCTTCCCTGGTGGCGCAGTGGTTGAGACTCTGCCTGCCGATGCAGGGGACACTGGTTCGTGCCCCGGACCGGGAGGATCCCACATGCCACGGAGCAGCTGGGCCCGTGAGCCATGGCCGCTGGGCCTGCGCGTCCGGAGCCTGTGCTCCGCAACGGGAGGGGCCACAGCAGTGAGAGGCCCGTGTACCAACAAAAAAGAAAAGAATGGAAATGAAGTCTCATGTCATAGTACTACATTCTTCCAACCCACTGATAATTTCTGGCAGGGTTAAAAATAACAGACATCACCCTTTGGCACTAAGGAGGAAAAGGTTGCATTTTTTTTTTTAATTTTTAAATTTTCTTTTTTATACAGCAGGTTCTTATTAGTTATCTACATTATACATATTAGTGTATATATATTAGTGTATATGTATTAATCCCAATCTCCCAATTCATCCCACCAACACCCCCCCCCCCCGCCACTTTCCCCTGCTTGGTGTCCATATGTTTGTTCTCTACATCTGTGTCTCTTTTTCTGCCTTGCAAACCTGTTCATCTGTACCGTTTTCTAGATTCCACATATATGTATTAACATATGATATTTGATTTTCTCTTTCTCACTTACTTCACTCTGTATGACAGTCTCTAGATCCATCCACGTCTCTACAAATGGTCCAATTTCATTCCTTTTTATGGCTGAGTAATATTCCATCGTATATACGTACCACATCTTCTTTATCCATTCGTCTGTTGATGGGCATTTAGGTTGCTTCCATGACCTGGCTATTGTAAATAGTGCTGCATTGAACAATGGGGTGCATGTGTCTTTTTGAATTACGGTTTTCTCTGGGTATATGCCCAGTAGTGGGATTGCTGGGTCATATGATAATTCTATTTTTAGTTTTTTAAGGAACCTCCATACTGTTCTCCATAGTGGCTGTATCAATTTATATTCCCACCACAGTGCAAGAGGGTTCCCTTTTCTCCACACCCTCTCCAGCATTTGTTGTTTGTATATTTTCTGATGATGCCCATTCTGACTGGTGTGAGGTGACACCTCATTGTAGCTTTGATTCGCGTTTCTCTAATAATTAGTGATGTTGAGCAGCTTTTCATGTGCTTCTTGGCCATCTGTATGCCTTTTTTGGAGAAATGTCTATTTAGGTCTTCTGCCCATTTTTTGATTGGGTTTGCTTTTTTAATATTGAGCTGCATGAGCTGTTTATGTATTTTGGAGATTAATCTTTGTCCATTGATTTGTGTGCAAAGATTTTCTCCCATTCTGAGGGTTGTCTTTTCATCTTGTTTGTAGTTTCCTTTGCTGTGCAAAAGCTTTTAAGTTTCATTAGGTCCCATTTGTATATTTTTGTTTTTATTTCCATTACTCTAGGAGGTGGGTCAAAAAAGATCTTGCTGTGATTTATGTCAAAGAGTGTTCTTCCTATGTTTTCCTCTAAGAGTTTTACAGTGTCCGGTCTTACATTTAGGTCTCTAATCCATTTTGAATTTATTTTTGTGTATGGTGTTAGGGAGTGTTCTAATTTCATTTGTTTACATGTAGCTGTCCAGGTTTCCCAGCACCACTTATTCAAGAGACTGTCTTTCCTCCATTGTATATCCTTGCCTCCTTTGTCATAGATTAGTTGACCATAGGTATATGGGTTTATCTCTGGTCTTCCTATCCTGTTCCATTGATCTATATTTCTGTTTTTGTGCCAGTACCATATTGTCTTGATGACTGTAGCTTTGTAGTATAGTCTGAAGTCAGGGAGTCCGATTCCTCCAGCTCCTTTTTTTTCCCTCAAAACCACTTTGGCTATTTGGGGTCTTTTGTGTCTCCATAAAATTTTTAAGATTTTTTGTCCTAGTTCTGTAAAAAATGCCACTGGTAGTTTGATAGGGATTGCATTGAATCTGTAGATTGCTTTGGGTAGTATAGTCATTTTCACAATATTGATTCTTCCAATCCAAGAACATGGTATATCTCTCCATCTGTTTGTGTTATCTTTGATTTCTTTCATCAGTGTCATATAGTTTTCTGAATACAGGTGTTTTACCTCCTTAGGTAGGTTTATTTCTAGGTATTTTATTCTTTCTGTTACAGTGGTGAATGGGAGTGTTTCCTTAATTTCTCTTTCTGATCTTTCGTTGTTAGTGTATAGGAATGCAAGTTATTTCTGTGCATTAATTTTGTATCCTGCAACTTTACCAAATTAATTGATTAGCTCTAGTAGTTTTCTGGTGGCATCTTTAGGATTCTCTATGTACAGTATCATGTCATCTGCAAACAGTGACAGTTTTACTTCTTCTTTTCCAATTTGTATTCCTTTAATTTCTTTTTCTTCTCTGATTGCTGTGGCTAAAACTTCCAAAACTATGTTGAATAATAGCAGTGAGAGTGGGCAACCTGATCTTGTTCCTCATCTTAGAGGAAATGGTTTCAGTGTTTCACCATTGAGAACGATGTTGGCTGTTGGGTTCGTCATATATGGCCTGTATTATGTTGAGGTAGGTTCCCTCTATGCCCACTTTCTGGAGAGTTTTTATCATAAATGGGTGTTGAATTTTGTCAAAAGCTTTTTCTGCATCTATTGAGATGATCATGTGGTTTTTATTCTTCAATTTGTTAGTATGGTGTATCACATGGATTGATTTGCATATATTGAAGAATACTTGCATCCCTGGGATGAATCCCACTTGATCATGGTGTATGATCCTTTTAATGTGCTGTTGGATTCTGTTTGCTAGTATTTTGTTGAGGATTTTTGCATCTATATTCATTGGTGATATTGGCCTGTAGTTTTCTTTCCTTGTGACATCTTTGTCTGCTTTTGGTATCAGGGTGATGGTGGCCTCACAGAATGAGTTTGGGAGTGTTCCTTCTTCTGCAAATTTTTGGAAGAGTTTGAGAAGGATGGGTGTTAGCTCTTCTCTAAATGTTTGATAGAATTCACCTGTGAAGCCATCCGGTCCTGGACTTTTGTTTGTTGGACGATTTATAATCACATTTTCAATTTCATTACTTGTGATTGGTCTGTTCATATTTCCTATTTTTTCCTGGTTCAGTCTTGGAAGGTGGTACCTTTCTAAGAATTTGTCCATTTCTTCCAGGTTGTCCATTTTATTGGTGTAGAGTTGCTTGTAGTAGTCTCTTATGATGCTTTGTATTTCTGTGGTGTCCATTGCAAGTTCTCCTTTTTCATTTCTAATTTTATTGATTTGAGTCCTCTCCCTCTTTTTCCTGATGAATCTGGCTAAAGTTTTATCCATTTTGTTTATCTTCTCAAAGAACCAGCTTTTAGTTTTATTGATCTTTGCTGTTGTTTTCTTTGTTTCTATTTCATTTATTTTTGCTCTGATCTTTATGATTTCTTTCCTTTTACTAACTTTGGGTTTTGTTTGTTCTTCTTTCTCTAATTTCTTTAGGTGTAAGGTTAGATTGTTTTTTCAGATTTTTCTTATTTCTTGAGGTAGGATTGTATTGCTATAAACTTCCCTCTTAGAACTGCTTTTGCTGCATCCCATAGGTTTTGGATCATCGTGTTTTCATGGTCATTTGTCTCTAGGTATTTTTTTATTTCCTCTTTGATTTCTTCGGTGATCTCTTGGTTACTTAGTAACGTATTGTTTAGCCTCCATGTGTTTGTGGTTTTTTACGTTTTTTTCCCCTGTAATTGATTTCTAATCTCATAGCATTGTGGTCAGAAAAGATGCTTGAAATGATTTCAATTTTCTTAAATTTACCGAGGCTTTATTTGTGACCCAAATGTGATCTATCCTGGAGAATGTTCTGTGTGCACTGGGGAAGAAAGTGTAGTCTGCTGTCTTTGGATGGAATGTCCTATAAATATCAATTAAATCTATCTGGTCTATTGTGTCATTTAAAGCTTGTGTTTCCTTATTAATTTTCTGTCTGATGATCTGTCCATTGGTATAAGTGAAGTGTTAAAAGTCCCCCAATATTGTTGTGTTACTGTCAATTTACTCTTTTATAGCTGTTAGCAGTTGCCTTATGTATTGAGGTGCTCCTGTGTTGGGTGCATATATATTTATAATTGTTATATCTTCTTGGATTGACCCCTTGATCATTATGTAGTGTCCTTCCTTGTCTCTCATAACAGTCTTTATTTTAAAGTTCATTTCATCTCATGAGTATTGCTACTCCAGCTTTCTTTTGATTTCCATTTGCATGGAATATCTTTTTCCATGCCCTCACTTTCAGTCTGTATGTGTCCCTAGGTCTGAAGTGGGTCTCTTGTAGGCAACATATATATGGGTCTTGTTTTTGTATCCATTCAGTGAGCCTGTGTCTTTTGGTTGGAGCATTTAATCCATTCATGTTTAAGGTAATTATCGATATGTATGTTCCTATTACCATTGTCTTAATTGTTATGGGTTTGTTTTTGTAGGTCCTTTTCTTCTCTTGTGTTTCCCACTTAGAGAAGTTCCTTTAACATTTGTTGTAGAGCTGCTTTGGTGGTGCTGAATTCTCTTAGCTTTTGCTTGTCTGTAAAGCTTTTGATTTCTCAGTCAAATCTGAATGAGATCGTTGCTGGGTAGAGTAATCTTGGTTGTAGCTTCTTCCCTTTAATCACTTTAAATATATTGTGCCACTCCCTTCTGGCCTGTGGAGTTATTGCTGAGAAATCAGCTGTTAACCTCATGGGAGTTCCCTTGTATGTTATTTGTCGTTTTTCCCTTGTTGCTTTCAATAATTTTTCTTTGTCCGTAATTTTTGTCAATTTGATTACTGTGTGTCTCAGTGTGTTTCTCCTTGGGTTTATCCTGCCTGGGACTGTCTGCGCTCCCTGGGCTTAAGTGGCTATTTCCTTTCCCATGTTAGGGAAGTGTTTGACTATAATATCTTCAAATATTTTCTCTGGTCCTTTCTCTCTCTCTTCTCCTTCTGAGACCCCCTATAATGCTAGTGTTGGTGCATTTGATATTGTCCCAGAGGTCTCTTAGGCTGTCTTCATTTCTTTTCATTCTTTTTTCTTTATTCTGTTCTGCGGCAGTGAATTCCACCATTCTGTCTTCCAGGTCACTTATCCCTTCTTCTGCCTCAGTTATTCTGCTATTGATTCCTTCGAGTGTAATTTTCATTTCAGTTATTGTAATGTTCATCTCTGTTTGTTTGTTCTTTAATTCTTCTAGGTGTTTGTTAAACCTTTCTTACGTCTTCTCGATCTTTGCCTCCATTCTTTTTTGTGTGTGTGTGGTACACGGGCCTCTTACTGTTGTGGCCTCTCCCGTTGTGGAGCACAGGCTCCGGACGCGCAGGCTCAGTGGCCATGGCTCACGGGCCCAGCCGCTCCGCGGCATGTGGGATCTTCCCAGACCAGGGCACGAAGCCCATGTCCCCTGCATCGGCAGGTGGACTCCCAACCACTGCGCCACCAGGGAAGCCCATGCCTCCATTCTTTTTCTGAGGTCCTGGATCATCTTCACTATCATTATTCTGAATTCTTTTTCTGGAAGGTTTCTCCACTTCATTTAGTTGTTTTTCTGGGGTTTTATCTTGTTCCTTCACGTGATACGCAGTCCTCTGCCTTTTCATTTTGTCTCTCTTTCTGTGAATGTGGTTTTCCTTCCACAGGCTGGAGAATTGTAGTTCTTCTTGCTTCTGCTGTCTGCCCGTCTGGTGGATGAGGTTATCTAAGATGAGGTTATCTATGCAAGCTTCCTGATGGGACGGACTCTTCTTTTTAAGTGGATTCAAAATTTATAACAGTGTTTTCAAATATAATAAATCATTATAGATTCTCTTGGTCTTTCATCTCCTTTTGGGTATGTGTGTGGCTTCTGGTGACCTCTCAGTATTTTAATTTGGAACCTCCTAAGGTCATCAGGTGTGTGATATAGCTATCATACCGGGTTAATGAGTGGGGGAAGAAAATCCCGTAATTCATTTTTGATGTGAAGGACTATTGGATGTTTTTTTGAAAGAAAAATTTTATTTAAAAGGCTATATTTTAGTGAATAGTGAGAATTCTTGCCTTTAAGGGAGGCCTAAAACTTAAACCCTTATGCTCAAGCGGTGCTCTTCACACATGTACAGAAAGTCTGGCCTTGATCACCCCATGATATGGGTTGAATCGTACCCCTAAAACTTCATATGTTGATGTCCCAAGCTTCAGTATCTCAGAATGTGGCCTTATTTGGAAATAGGGCCATTGCACCTATAATTAGTTAAGATGAGATCATGCTGCAGTAGCGTGGTCCCCTAATCCAATATAACTGGTGTCTTTATAAAAAGAGGAAATTTGGATACAGACACACCCAGAGAGAACATCATGTGAAGATTGGAGTTATGCCACCACAAGCCAAGGAACTACTAGAAGGTAGGAAAGAGGCCTGAATAGATCCTTCTCTAGCACCTTCAGAGGGAACATGGCTCTACTCATCTTAAGTCTTGATCTCAGACTTCCAGTCTCCAGAGCTGTGAGAGAATAAATATCTGATTGTGGTACTTAGTTACAGTGGCCCTAGGAAACTAATGTAGCCCATGACTTGGTGGTTACATGACCTTAAGTCATTTGATCTCTTCAGGCCTCTGATTCCTAAGTTGTGGGTTAGCAATGTCTGCCAGTGAGGATAAATGTGAAATCCTTTAATACATACAGTTTCATCACAACCTCAAGTATTAGTATTAGACCATAAAGCCATAGTGTATTTTCATTCTTCCTTTTCTTTCTTTCCTTCCTTCCTTTCTTCCCTTTCACTTTTTTTTTGGTTTCTTTTTTTGTTTTTTTAATATGTCTCAAATGTTAAGGCTTTATGTTAAATTCCTCCTCCCAAGCCTACTGCCCAATAGTAAAAGAGGGATATTTCTGTAATTATCAATGATTTGCTGGCCTTTATTGAGGACTTCAAGAACCAAATACACTTAGCTGCACTAAGATTTCATGGTCACATGTACTTCTCTGAGAGGAAGCAATTACAATAGAAAGAGATGGCAGATTGGTGTCATCTTGCATCCCACCACCAATCACCTGATCACCTTCCTAGAATGCTGTGTTAGAAGGATTCTGAGGCCACCTCCAGGATAGAGGATTATGATCATTTAGTGATATTTGCTGTGAGCCTGAACTGGGGTAACTGTAGCTTATAGAGTACAGATACAGACTTAGAGTTCACATTTCTTTTTAATTATGACCATGTTCTCTGCTATGTGAAAATCTCTGTTCTTGGCAAAACTTATTCCACCAAGGAAAGCAAAGAAGGCTTATACTCAGCTAAATCAGGTGTATCCTAAAAGGCACTTGAGAGTTAAAATAAAAGTAGTTGAATAAATTTGGGGTTGTGTGTGTGAAGAGTATAGACATTAATCTTAAGGATTTATTTAAAGCTTGTCATGTGTCACAGTGAAATGGACTTTACATGTGTTGTTTCAGTGACTCCTCACTGCTGCCATATGAGGCAGGTTACTACTCAAACGGGGAGCTGAGCATCTTAGGAGTTAAGTGACCAGCCTGAGCTTTCACAGCTGGACCTGCTAGAAACTGGCAGAGCTAAGAGTCAAACCCAGGTTGGCATCATAGTCCAATATCTGTTCTGAGGCTCATGATGCTGCAGTGCGTGTGTGTGTGTGTGTGTGTGTGTGTGTGTGTGTGTTTAATTGAGGTGAAATTCACATAACATAATATTAACCATTTTAAAGTGAACAATCAGTGGCATCCACAGCGTTGTGCAACCACCACTCCTATCTAGTTCCAAAACATTTTAATCATTCCAAAGGAAGCTCTATACCCATTAAGCAGTTACTCTCTGTTTCCACCTCTCCTCTAGCCCCTGGCAGACACTAATCTGCTTTCTGCCTCTTCTTTCTTCATGGATTTACCTAGTCTGGATATTTCATATAAATGTAATCATATAATAGGTGACCTTTTGTGTTTGTCTCCTTTCACTTAGCATGTTTTTGAAGTTCATTCCTGTTGTAGCGTATATCAGTATGTCATTGCTTTTTATGGCTGAATGATACTGTATGTATGTTTTTGAGGCAGAATGTCAGCACCCACCCCACCACCTTCCTCCACGTGGAGATATGAAGAGGACCCATGTCTAGCTGCTCAGATACCTCCTCCAGTTCCCCCCGTCAGTCCGTGCATAATGCCAAGGATGACCAGACTGTTGAAATACCAGGCATTCGCCCTTTTCTTCCCCTTTTCCCATATAAAGTAGGAATGTTTGGACATGGTCTTCTGTCCCCCTGGATGTCCCAAAGAACCCAGAGGCTCTAGAAGTGGGAACACTGACTATAGCCTAGGGTAAGTGGTTTCGCCTGTTTGCTCCCAACTTAGGGTCATAGTTTTGCTATCTGGCTTCTTTTGGGTGCCTAGATATTCCATCATACAGGACTTAGCTCTGTGTTGTAACTAGGGCAACAGCTTTTATGTTATTCTCCTTGGTTCTACAACTACAGTCATTGCAAACCATCCTACATAAGATCTTTCTGCAAAGATCATGATCAGCACGATCTTTCTGAAACCTCAAACTGTTCAAGTCATGCCCTCCTCACAATCATGCTGTGCTCCTCCCTGTTGCTCAAAGGATACATCAAAACTCTTCAACACACAAGGTCATTCAGGATAGACTCTATATGTCTATGCAATAGCATTCTCTCCTCCATACTCCCTGCACATTCTAGCAAAGTTGAATAAGTGGGGCATCCCCTAACTTCCTAAGTTGAATTAGGTCCCTTTCCCTCATGCTTTCATGTCAGCATGGTGCCTTTTACAGACCTTCAAATAAGGAAGGGAGAGAAGCAGGTCAAGCCATTCTGAAATTATTTGTTTGTGCATCTATCTCCCCACTCAAACTTTGAGTACCTTGGGAGCAGAGAATGTCTTTTCTGCTTTGTATCCCCAATATCTGGCACAATTTCTGTCACATTGCAGGAGCTCAGTAAGCACCAGTTGCTTTTGAAGAACCAAGGTTCCTAGGGAGAAGGTGATATCTTCAAAATTATACACAGCGTATGATGCACCTGGTTAGAAGTTGGGTGTTATGACTCATGATCTTTGGACAGTCTCTTCTAGACACAAACATAATATTAAGGAAGAGTATGAGGGGTGGAAAGGTGGTCAAATGTACCCTCCCAAAACACATACACTTTCTCAAAGCAAAAATAAAATTGCAACTGTCAGAAACATGATAGGATTGTTAAAAGTGAATGATGACAGCTACATGGTTAGCTGTCGATTCTTTTTTTGGTTGCTTTGGATATATGGAAATGACATCAAAACAAATCCTCTCCCCGGCACTCTTAGTGGTTATTCCTCTCCAATAACCTCTGCCCATTCCTCTCCATTTCTCCCATCTTCTTTCCCCTGACCCCAATCCACTTCTATTATTTCCCCCCATCATAGACTTTATCACCTGGTTCAGAAGTCCAGGGAAAGGTTGAAGAGGAGCCATTTCTGAACCCAGGATTAAGAGAAAAAGCTATGCTCTCATAACTCATGATGTTTCAGGACCACAGTCAATGACATGACATTCTACAGAGCTGGCAATTCCTCCCACCTTTTTCTTAAATTCAAGTATAGTTGATTTACAATATTATATTAGTTTCAGGTGTACAACATAGTGATTCAATTTTTTATAGATTATACTGCATTTAAAGTTATTACAAAATAACGGCTATATTTCCCTGTACTGTACAATATGTCCTTGTTGGTTATTTATTTTCTACAGAGTAGATTGTATCTCTCAGTTCCACACCTCTATTTTGCCACTGCCCGCTTTCCTCTTCCCACTGGTAATCACTATTTTGTTCTCTATATCTGTGAGTCTATTTCTCTTTTGTTATATACATTCATTTGTTTTATTTATTAGTTTCCACATGTAAGTGATAATATAGAGTATTTTTCTTTCTCTGTCTTATTTCACTAAGCATAATACCCTCTAGGTCCATCCACATTGTTGCAAATAGCAGAATTTAATTCTTTGTTTATGGCTTAGTAATATTCCATTGTATATCTATATATACCACATCTTCTTTATCCATAATCAGTTGATGAACATGTAGGTTGCTTCCATATCTTGGCTATTATAAATTATGCTGCTCTGAATTTTGGAATGTATCTATCTTTTTAAATTAGTGTTTTCATTTTCTTCAGATATATATTCAGGAGTGGAATTGCTTGATCATATCAAATGGTGGTCCTGTTTTTAGGTTTTTGAGGAATTACCATACTGTTTTCCATGGTGGCTGCACCAATTTACATTCCCACCAATACTGTACTAGGGTTTCCTTTACATCTTCACCATTTGTTGTTTGTAGACTTTTTGATGATAGCCATTTTGACAGGTGTGAGGTGATATCTCATTGTGGTATTGATCTGCATTTCTCTGATGATTAGCGATGTTGAACATCTTTTTTTGTACCTGTTGGCCGTCTGTGTATCCTCTTTGGAAAACTGTCTATTCAAGTCTTCTGCCCATTTTTTAATTGGGGCCTTTTTAAAAATTGAGTTATATGAGCTGTTTATATATTTTGAATATGAATCCCTTATTGGTCATATCATTTGCAAACATTTTCTACCATTCCATAGGTTGTCTTTTCATTTTGTTGATGATTTCCTTTACTGTGCAAAAGCTTTTAACTTTAATTAGGTCCCATTTCTTTATTTTTGCTTCTGTTTCTTTTGCCTTAGGAGGCAGATCCAAAATACTAATGCTACAGTTTATGTCAAAGAGTGTTCTGCCTTTGTTCTCTTCTAGGAGTCTTATGGTTTCTAGTTTTATTACATTTAGGTCTTTAATCCAATTTGAGTTTATTTTTGTATATGGTGTGAGAAAATGTTCTAATTTCATTCTTTTACTTGTAACTGTCCAGTTTTCGCAGCACCACTTATTGACGAGACTGTCTTCTCCATTGGTATATTCTTGCCTCCTTTGAAATAGATTAGTTGACCATATAAATGTGGGCATATTTCTGTCCTCTCTATTCTGCTCTGTTGATCTATGAGTCTGTTTTTGTGCCAGTACCATGCTGTTTTGATTACTATAACTTTGTAGTATAGTCAGAAGCCAGGGAGGGTGATGCCTCCAGCTTTGTTAGTTTTTCTCAAGATTACTTTGGCAATACAGGGTCTTTGGGGATTCCATATAAATTTTAGGATTATTTGTTCTAGTTCTGTGAAAAATGTCATGGGTATTTTGATAGGGGTTGCATTAAATCTGTAGACTGCTTTGGGTGGTATGGACATTTTAACAATATTAATTCTCCAACCCAAGAACATGGGATGTCTTTCCATTTCTTTGTATCATCTTCAGTTTCCTTCATCAATGTTTTATGGTTTTCAGAGTACAGGTCTTTCACCTCCTTGGTTAATTTCATTAGTGGATATTTTATTCTTTTTGATGTGATTTTAAATGGGACTGTTTTCTTGCTTTCTCTTTGTAATAGTTCATTAGTAGTAGAGGACTAATTTCATTTTTAGGATTTTCTATATGTAGTATCATGTCATCTGCAAATAGTGACAGTTCTACTTCTTACCTTCCAATTTGGATGCCTTTTATTTATTTATTTTTGTCCGATTGTTGTGGCTAGGACTTCCAATACTGTGTTAAATAATGGTGGCAAGAATGGGCATCCTTGTCTTGTTCCTGATTTTAGAGGAATGGCTTTCAGCTTTTCACCATTGAGTATAATGTTAGCTGTGGGTTTGTTATAAATGGTCTTTATTATGTTGACATATGTTCCTTCTATACCAACTTTGATGAAGGTTTTTATCATGAATGGATGTTGAGGTTTTTTGTTTTTTATAAATTTATTTACTTATTTATTTTTGGCTGCATTGGGTCTTTGTTGCTGCGTGCAGGCTTTCTCTAGTTGTGGTGAGCGGGGGCTACCCTTCGTTGTGGTTCATGGGCTTCTCATTGCAGTGGCTTCTCTTGTTGCGGAGCATGGGCTCTAGGCATGCAGGCTTCAGTAGTTGTGGCTCGTGGGCTGTAGAGCACGGGCTCAGTAGTTGTGGTGCACGGGCTTAGTTGCTCCACAGCACATGGGATCTTCCTGGACCAGGGCTCGAGCCCATGTCCCCTGCATTGGCAGGCAGATTCTTAACCATTGCACCACCAGGGAAGTCCTGGATGTTGAGTTTTATCATATGCTTTTTCTGTGTCTGTTGAGATGATCATGTGATTTTTATCCGTCATTCTGTTCATGTGGTGTATCCCATTAATTGATTTGTGAATATTGAACCACCCTTGCATCCCTGGAATAAATCACCTGATCATGGTGCAGGGTTCTTTTTATATATTGTTGATTTTGATTTGCTAAGATTTTGTCAAGGATTTTTGATCAGAGATATTGGCCTATAATTTTCTTTTTTTGTAGTATCTTTGTCTGGTTTTGGTATCAGGGTAATGGTGGCCTCATAGAATGAATTTGGGGGTGTGTTCCATCTCCTTCAATGTTTTGGAATTGTTTGAGAAGTATAGGTATTAGCTGTTCTTTATATTTTTGGTAGAATTCCCCTTTGAAACTATTTGGTTCTGGACTTTTGTTTGCTGGGATTTTTTAAATTACAAATTCAGTTTCACTACTAGTGTTCAGTCTGTTCAGATTGTCTCTTTCTTTCTGATTCAGTCTTGGAAAATTTTATGTTTCTAGAAATTTGTCCATTTCTTCTAGGTTGTTCAATGTGTCAGCATATATAACTGTTTGTAGTATTCACTTATGATTTTTTTTTTGTATCTCTGTGATATCAGTTATTTTTCATCTTTCATTTCTTATTTGTTTTTGAATCCTCTCTCTTTTGTTCCTCAATGAGTCTGGCTAAAGGTTTATCAATTTTGTTTATCTTTTCATAAAACCAACTATTGGTTTCATTGATCTTTTCTATTGTTTTTTGGTATCTAATTTATTTACTCTCTGATCTTTATTATTCTTTCTTTCTGCTGACTTGGGGCTTTGCTTGTTCTTCTTTTTATAATTTCATTAGATGGTTTGTTAGGTTTTTCATTCAAGTTTTTTCTTGTTTCTTGAGGTAGGCCTGTATTGCTATAAACTTCCCTCTTTCCACTAGAATTGCTTTTGCTGCATCCCATAGATTTTGGAAATTTCCTTCTAGTGTATACATTGCCTCGCCAAGGCTGCTTAGGGGAATACACACGTGTGATGGGTGAAAATGAAAGTGTGGGGGAGTTTGTGGCCTGTGACCTAAACTTTGCTTCTTCCCTATAAAATAAAAGCAGGGGCACGTCTCATAGGTATTCATCTTGGCCACATATGTTAATAGCTTAATACATTTGTCACATCTATAGGTGTTACTAAAAAAATAATTTAGGATAGCGTTAAGAAGAAGAAATTACTCCATAAATTTGATATTTAAGGATTTTTTGCCTTTAGATGTAAGAGATTTTCTGTCAAGGGGGCTTTTCAAGTTTACACTTTTCCAAACACAAAACGACAGGCCACATGTAAAAAGAAAAGGCCAAAAACATACCACTATGGAGAGAAGGAAGGAATCTAAATATTGTGACAGATCAGAATGGGACAAAACCAAAAGGTGCTCAGCCGGGCTGAAGTCATAGTCTGCTGGGATCAGAAGCAAGCAGTGGTGGCTGGGAGTTTGGCTCCTGTGAATAAAAGGATTAAGAGGACTTTAAGCAATTCAGTTGGACTCTGGCTTGAAGCAGTGTCTGGGGTGGTTCTCCAGGGCTGATAAAAAGAGGCTGGGAAAAGAATGGGATAGGGGAGGGGTCATATGATCCTGTGTTCTGACTATGGCAATTTCTTCCATGTTGTTCTCCATCACTTGAGGTAGTGCTGACCGTCACCTGGCACTGTGGCTTTTAGCCAGCTTCTGACTCAAGCTGGTAGAAGGATATATAAGCAGCTGGGCCTTCTGCCACAGGGATGGGCTCTTCCATATACCTAATAGAACTATGGAACAGGTGCACAAAATGCCATTCTAAAACCTGGCTCTGGGCTAGAGACTCAGAGAGCTAAGAAGACACAACCCTAAAATTATTAGACTAGGAGGGTGGACACAGAGGAAGTGAGAAGGAAAACAGAACCCTTCTCCTCCTCACAGTGAGCCTGCCAACTGATATTTCAAAACACATGAAGAAATCTAAGTCTAAGCAAAACAACCCACCAAAACAACAAATGAAGCATAAATACATATGAAGTGAAATTAAGTTCATGGAACAATCTGAAGGAGTGAAATAAGTAGCTATTAACTATAAGAAGGAAAACTATTTGGAATAAAACATGTAAAAACTAAAGAATCAAAAATGGGGGGGCAGTGTTTACTGCATGGTTATGGCATGCATAGATTCGTGGGCTCAAAACGAGGATAGAGGGGCTTCCCTGGTGGCGCAGTGGTTGAGAGTCCGCCTGCCGATGCAGGGGACGGAGGTTCGTGCCCCGGTCTGGGAAGATTCCACATGCCGCGGAGCGGCTGGGCCCGTGAGCCATGGCCGCTGAGCCTGCGCGTCCGGAGCCTGTGCTTCGCAACGGCAGAGGCCACAACAGTGAGAGGCCTGCGTACCGCAAAAAAAAAAAAACAAAAAAAAACGAGGATAGAACTACTGGAAAATTTATAGTTAAGCAAATATGTTAAACATGTATGGTAATTACTAATAAAGTATAGAAAAATAATGTCTAGTTTCTAAACCAACAGAAGGAAGAAAGGATTTATAGAAAACTTTATTAATCCAACAGAAGACAGGACATGAGAAAAAAGAATTAGAGGGAAAAGGTGGTAAAAAGAGATTTCTATGCATATGAATGATTGAATTATCAGACAGTCAGTTTTTCCCAGGATCTCTACTCTACAAGCAGTGATGTTTAACAACTGACTGGGTGGGGATGGGGGGCTGATTTGTATTGTTTATTGATTTTACTGATTTCTGTGAGGTAAATTCTACCATGGCCAATTTCAAGCTACCAGTGTAACATCAGTCCGTTCACAAAATTCTTGGAAATGTAACAGTAATATGTAGGGAGCTTGTATTTGCTGGCTCCAGCATACTGTTGTTTGTTTGGGATAGACAGGCTTTTCTCCATGGTCTTCATACTATATATAATTTTGACAATAAAATAAACATTAAAAAAACCCCAGATTCTATGCATTTTACTTCTCAAACTGAAACCATATGGACATTTATTGGGAACACAGGAGTTGGTGGCATTCTGTTATTAGAGTATTTATCATATGGTTATGGAAGGCTAGTAATTTATGATCCTTGCTAGAAAAACCAGATCAATACAGAGATAAATGTCCTCAGCAGAATAGAATTTATATCATCCACATGATAATTGACCACTGTGTCATACGTTCAATCATTCATCTCATTATCTGATAAAAAGAGCCAGAAGTCTAATATGTATGTGATTTATTAATGCACACTAGTGTGAAACCCATGACCTATCTAACCTGTTACCTGTCCTTGGCAACATAGTATACAGTTGTCTACCGCCAGTAATAGGATCCTACAAAGAGGATCAACAGCTTTTTAAATGCTAGACATCTTTTGTTGAATTAGAACAGATCAGAGAAATGCTTCAGCTATAACTCCCTCTCTTCCTTTCACTTCTCCCTTCCCCCCAGTCATGGGTTCCTACTCTTTTTACTTTTTTTTTTTTTTTTTTTTAAGCACAAGTAGTTTGTCCTAGAGCAGGGTGGGGGAGG
Source organism: Platanista minor (assembly GCA_004363435.1). Classification (NCBI taxonomy): domain Eukaryota; kingdom Metazoa; phylum Chordata; class Mammalia; order Artiodactyla; family Platanistidae; genus Platanista; species Platanista minor. The sequence goes on along the minus strand of RJWK010010745.1, from coordinate 14,125 downwards.
GGGTGGTAAATGGTCCTGAAATAGCCTTTCATGTCACTGATTTGCTTCTGTGAGTATATTTAGCGACACACTCATTCTGCATCACCTGTCTATGCATGTCACTGAATTACAGTGGCTTGAAGCTCAGGACACACCACAGTACCAAAGCAGGGAAGTGGCACGTTCCCTGGAGAGAGAGAGAATAGGGAAAATGAAAAAGGAAAAGAGAAAGCTAACCATTTAGAAATCTATGCACAGAGTTAGTTCACTAACAGTGGGAGTAGGAGCTATCCACTCACCCCCACTTTCTTTCTCAACCCCCAGGAATATTTGTTCCCTGCAGCGTCTATGCGCCTATGCTTTGCTTTGCAAGGGTTAATCAGAGGGCCCATTATTCATCAAATTAAAGGCTTGGCTGCCTAAGAGTTCCTTTCTGAAAGGATTAGTGTCTCTGATGAGGCTTTGATGTAATAGATGGAGCTGTTCTCCTCCTTCATGTTCATGGAGGGGCTTTGAGGACTCCCCAGGCTCTCTTTGGCAGTTGGTCTCCCTTGCCTAAAAAAGAAAAACATTCTGTCTTATGGAAATTTAGTGCTTAAACTAGGCTCCATATTGGTGTCCTTGGTGTGGGCGGGAGGGGGGGAAGCCTTCACTTCTTGGTCTAAAACCACAGAGGCGCAGCACTAACTGGCTTCCTTGGGTGGCCGCTTCCTCAGGAGGAACTGTCTCTCCACAGAGCAAGAGAAGTAATCACTTTGGCCTTGTGATTCATCGCCCTTGGCAGGTCTTTTTGTCAGAAGCTGGGCAGAGGGATGGCTGGTGACAGGCATGGTAGTGGTTTGTGTCCTCAGGAACATGACCCAAGGCAGCCAATAGCTGTGCAAAATCCTGATTTGCATAAGACATTTACAACTACTTATTATCTGACAGTATTTTCTCCAGGTTTTTCAGTAGTGGTTAGGTTGTTAATGAAAACCTGCTTAGTTTATTTTCCCCAATTTGATCTCACACCATTAATAATATTCATATAATTGTCAATCAGCCAGAGAAGTGTTTAGTCAATTTAAATATTTACCAAAAGAACACACGTTAAAGGCAGGGCGCTGAATGTGGGCAGACACAATACCAGCAAGACTATTGAACTAGGCCATTATCTTTCCTCTTTCCTGCACCTTCACTATATACTATGGCCTGAAATTTTATTTGGAACCATTATTGTCATCATTTAAGAGGCAAATGTGACTGTCCTATTGTTTCCCTGCCCACTTATGTGATGCCCCAGTCCTCTTCCCACCCTCTCCCAACCTCCCCTCCCCCTTTTTGAGTTGCTTTTGATTCATGGACTAAACTTTTAAAGCTATCTTCTTTCCATTCTTTGCAATGAACAACACATGGTAGCTTGGCACGCTGCCTTTCTTTTCCTTGATGGATGCCAGCATCTGGGCACTGCATTTAGGAATCAAGGGACTTAACTGTACAAAAATTCACCAAGTTGCTGGTAGATATATAGCCCTGGATTAAGATCAGAGAGCTCTGTGTTTCCTTGAATTGGCCACCCAAGGAGAATTTTTTTACTAGATGGTTCTTTGAAAGAAGATCTCATTTGGGATTAAAGGGTGTTATAAGAAACAACCCTATGAAACCCATGGCCATGTTAACTGGAGGGAAATAATATTTATTACAGTATATGAAGTCATTTCTGTGAAAAATCAGGAAGGACATGTATCTCTAGTCTCCTTACCAGTCAACAAATACATCATCATCATCAGCAGCAGCATCATCATCATCATCATCACCATCACCATCATCATCATTATTATCTTTCTTCAAGCAGCTGGTCTATTTTTATATAATGAATTTTAAGAAATAGAGAACAGACTGCATTTTCCCTTTCACATTGGCTGCTTGAGAGCTGAACCAAATTTGTGGCCACCTCTAACAAAGTAGTTTATTTGGTATTCTAATTCCTATTTTTGTTCCCTAATTTCCCTGTTGTTTCACTTTTCTCTTCTGCTTTTAATTATTTTTATCTTGCCTTATTACACATACCTTTATTTATTTAAGCACATGTTGTGAGATGCCTTAAATTATTTCTAGAACAAGATGAAGTATTAAAAATCTATTGCAGGGCTTTCCTGGTGGCACAGTGGTTGAGAGTTCGCCTGCCAATGCAGGGGACACAGGTTCGTGCCCCGGTCCGGGAAGATCCCACTATGCCACGGAGCGGCTGGGCCCGTGAGCCATGACCGCTGAGCCTGCGTGTCTGGAGCATGTGCTCTGCAGCGGGAGAGGCCACAACAGTGAGAGGCCCGCGTACAGGAAAAAAAAAAAAAAAAAAATGCATGTGATGGTAGGAATTTAAAATGATGTAGACACTTTGAAAAATAGTCTTGTAGTTCCTCAAAAGGTTAAACATAAAGTTATCATATGATCCAGCAATTCCACTCCTAGATATATACACCCAGGAGAAATATATGTCCACATAAAAACTTGTACATAAATGTTCATAGAGGCATTATTCATAATAGCCAAAAAGTAGAAACAACCCAAATGATGAATGGATAAACAAGATGTGGTATATCCATACAGTGGAGCATTATTTAGCAATAAAAAGGAATGAAGTATTGATATATTCTGCAACGTGGATGAACTTTGAAAATATTTTGCTAAGTGAATGAATCCAGTCACAAAAGACCACGTATATTATATGAAATGTCCAGATTAGGCAAATCCATAGAAACAGAAAGTAGATTGGTAGTCTCCTGGGACTGAGGAGGTTGAAGGGAAGTGGGGAGTGATTGCTAAAGGGTGCAGAGTTCCTTTTGGGGGTGATGAAAATGTTCTAAAAATTGATTATGGTAATGGTTGTTAAACTGTATGAATATGCTAAAACTTTGAATTGCATACTTTAAATGAATGAACTATATGGTATGTTAATTATATCTCATTAAAGCTGATATAAATCAACTGTAAATTTTCTGAAGTAGTTTTTGCTGCTTTTCTTACACTTTTAATTTTCACTTTGTGCTAGACATGCACACTCTAGTTAAATCCACTTATTTTCTGCAGGATCTGAAGACTTGTTTGGGATTGTGAGTCTCCAAGAGTAGGGATAGCCTTCTCCATAGAATGCAAATTCTCTCTGTATTATTTAGTTTGGGTCATTTGATCCACCAGGCAAAGCTTGTGGTTGCTCATTGGCAAGTTCCAAGCCTGTGGGCATAAAGGCTGTTGATCTACTTCCACTCTTCCTTGCTTTTGCAGACCCTGTCTCCTCTATCTTGTCATCTTACTCTAGCTAGTAGTGAAAATAAACGAGCAAGAGTGGTCAGAGAAGTAATAGAATAACTAAAAGATGTAGCATCACTACAGACAAGGAAAGAGAATATTTCTGGGGCAGGGCAACAATGACCGTCCGTGAACAGAGAGGTTGAGTAGAATGAGAAGAGACCATTGAATTGGTAACTTAAAGACCTTTGGTTTCCATCAAGAGAGATTGTAGTTGGATACTGAAGGTAAAAAAGTAGATAGTTATGTTCACAACGATTTAGCTACAGGTCCATCCTTAAATTTAAATTGGCTCAAGGGTCCACTGGTGGTCCCTTCTTTTTTCTTCATATATTCTTGATTTGTCTTCAAGTTCCACAGCTACAACCATCATTTTCCCCTTCCCATTTTCTTAATTCAGACTGTATGCTTCCAAAATGGATCCCCTCTGTGCCTACTTCCCTCCAACTTACTCTCTAATACGGTGCCAGTTGATTTTTTTAACATCTTTATAAATGGAGTAAAATTGCTTTACAGTGGTGTGTTAGTTTCTGCTGTGTAACAAAGTGAATCAGCTACATGTACACATATATCCCCATATCCCCTCCCTCTTGCCCTCCCTCCCACCCTCCCTATCCCACCCCTCTAGGTGGTCACAAAGCACTGAGTTGATCTCCCTGTGCTATGCAGCTGCTTCCCACTAGCTATCTGTTTTACATTTGGTAGCATATATATGTCAGTGCTACTCTCTCCCTTCATCCCAGCTTCCCCTTCCCCATCCCCGTGTCCTCAAGTCCACTCTCTACATCTGCCTCTTTATTCCTGTCCTGCCCCTAGGTTCTTCAGAACCATTTTTTTTTAGATTCCATATACATGTGTTAGCATACGGTATTTGTGTTTCCCTTTCTGACTTACTTCACTCTGTATGACAGACTCTAGGTCCATCCACCTCACTACAAATAACTCAATTTTGTTTCTTTTTATGGCTAATATTCCATTGTGTATATGTGCCACATCTTCTTTATCCATTCATCTGTCGATGGACAGCAACTTAGGTTGTTTCCATGTCCTGGCTATTGTAAATAGTGCTGCAGTGAACATTGGGGTGCATGTGTCTTTTTGAATTATGGTTTTCTTAGGGTATAGGCCCAGTAGTGGGATTGCTGGGTCATATGATAGTTCTATTTTTAGTTTTTTAAGGAACCTCCATACTGTTCTCCATAGTGACTGTATCAATTTACATTCCCACCAACAGTGCAAGACGGTTCCTTTTTATCCACACCCTCTCCAGCATTTACTGTTTGTAGATTTTTTGATGATGGCCATTCTGACCGGTGTGAGGTGATACCTCATTGTGATTTTGATTTGCATTTCTCTAATGATTAGTGATGTTGAGCATCCTTTCATGTGTTTGTTGGCAATCTGTATATCTTCTTTGGAGAAAGGTCTGTTTAGGTCTTCTGCCCATTTTTGTATTTGGTTCTTTGTTTTTTTGATATTCAGCTGCATGAGCTGCTTGTATATTTTGGAGATTAATCCTTTGTCAGTTGCTTCGTTTGCAAATACTTTCTCCCATTCTGAGGGTTGGCTTTTCATCTTGTTTATGGTTTCCTTTGCTGTGCAAAAGCTTTGAAGTTTCATTAGGTCCCATTTGTTTATTTTTGTTTTTATTTCCATTTCTCTAGGAGGTGGGTCAAAAAGCATCTTGCTGTGATTTATGTCATAGAGTGTTCTGCTTATGTTTTCCTCTAAGAGTTTGATACTGTCTGGCCTTACATTTAGGTCTTTAATCCATTTTGAGTTTATTTTTGTGTACAGTGTTAGGAAGTATTCTAATTTCATTCTTTTACATGTGGCTGTCCAGTTTTCCTAGCACCACTTATTGAAGAGGCTGTCTTTTCTCCTTTGTATATTCTTGCCTCATTTATCAACGGTAAGGTGACCATATGTATGTGGGTTTATCTCTAGGCTTTCTATCCTGTTCCTTTGATCTATATTTCTGTGTTTGTGGCAGTACCATACTGTGTTGATTACTGCAGCTTTGTAGTATAGTCTGAAGTCAGGGACCCTGATTCTTCCAGCTCTGTTTTCCTTTCTCAGGATTGCTTTGGGTATTTGGGGGTCTTTTGTGTTTACATACAAATTGTGCAATATTTTGTTCTAGTTCTATGAAAAATGCCATTGGTAGTTTGATAGGGATTGCATTGAATCTGTAGATTGCTTTGGGAAGTAGAGTCATTTTCACAGTGTTGATTCTTCCAATCCAAGAACATGGTATATCTCTCCATCTGTTTGTATCGTCTTTAATTTCCTTCATCGGTGTCTTATAGTTTTCTGCATACAGGTCTTTTGTCTCCTTAGGTCGGTTTATTCCCAGGTATTTTATTCTTTTTGTTGCAATGGTAAATGGGAGTGTTTCCTTAATTTCTCTTTCAGATTTGTCATCATTAGTGTATAGGAATGCCAGAGATTTCTGTGCATTAATTTTGTATCCTGCTACTTTACCAAATTCATTGATTAGCTCTAGTAGTTTTCTGGGAGCATCTTTAGGATTCTCTATGTAAAGCATCATGTCATCTGCAAACAGTGACAGCTTTACTTCTTCTTTTCCGATTTGGATTCCTTTTATTTCTTTTTCTTCTCTGATTGCTGTGGCTAAAAATTCCAAAACTATGTTGAATAATATTGGTGAGAGTGGGCAACCTTGTCTTGTTCCTGATCTTAGAGAAAATGGTTTCAGTGTTTCACCATTGAGAATGATGTTGGCTGTGGGTTTGTCATATATGGCCTTTATTATGTTGAGGTAGGTCCCTCTATGCCCACTTTCTGGAGAGTTTTTATCATAAGTGGGTGTTGAATTTTGTCAAAAGCTTTTCCTGCATCTCTTGAGATGATCATATGGTTTTTCTCCTTCAGTTTGTTAATATGGTGTATCACATTGATTGATTTGTATATATTGAAGAATCCTTGTCTTCCTGGGACAAACACCACTTGAACATGGTGTTTGGTCCTTTTAATATGCTGTTGGATTCTGTTTGCTAGTATTTTTTGTTGAGGATTTTTGCATCTATGTTCATCAGTGATACTGGCCTGTAGTTCACTTTTTTTGTGACATCTTTGTCTGGTTTTGGTATCAGGGTGCTGGTGGCCTCATAGAATGAGTTTAGGAGTGTTCCTCCCTCTGCTATATTTAGGAAGAGTTTGAGAAGGATAAGTATTAGTTCTTCTCTAAAAGTGTGATATAATTCGCCTGTGAAGCCATCTGGTCCTGGGCTTTTGTTTGTTGGAAGATTTTTAATCACAGTTTCAATTTCATTGCTTGTGACTAACCTGTTTATATTTTCTATTTCTTCCTTGTTCAGTCTTGCAAGATTCTACCTTTCTAAGAATTTGTCCATTTCTTCCATGTTGTCCATTTTATTGGCATATAGTTGCTTGTAGTAATCTCTCATGATCTTTTGTGTTTCTGCAGTGTCAGTTGTTACTTTTCCTTTTCCATTTCTAATTCTATTGATTTGAGTCTTCTCCCTTTTTTTCTTGATGAGTCTGGCTAATGGTTTATCAATTTTGTTTATCTTCTCAAAGAACCAGCTTTTAGTTTTATTCATCTTTGCTATTGTTTCCTTCATTTCTTTTTCATTTGTTTTTGCTCTGATCTTTATGATTTCTTTCCTTCTACTAACTTTGGGTTTTCTTTGTTCTTCTTTCTCTAGTTTCTTTTTATTTGAGATTTTTCTTGTTTCTTGAGGTAGGATTGTATTGCTGTAAACTTCCCACTTAGAACTGCTTTTGCTGAATCCCTTAGGTTTTGGGTCATTGTGTTTTCATTGTCGCTTGTTTCTAGGTATTTTTTGATTTCCTCTTTGATTTCTTCAGTGATCTCTTGGTTATTTAGTAGTGTGTTGTTTGTATTTTTTACAGTTTTTTTCCTGTAATTGATATCTAATCTCATAACGTTGTTGTTGGAAAAGATACTTGATATGATTTCAATTTTCTTAAATTTACCAAGGCTTGATTTGTGACCCAATATATGATCTATCCTGGAGAATGTTCCATGAGCACTTGAGAAGAAAGTGTTTTTTGTTGTTTTTGGATGGAATGTCCTATAAATATCAATTAAGTCCATCTTGTCTAATGTGTCATTTAAAGCTTGTGTTTCCTTATTTTCATTTTGGATGATCTGTCCATTGGTGAAAGTAGGGTGTTAAAGTCCCCTACTATGATTGTGTTACTGTCGATTTCCCCTTCTTTGGCTGTTAGCATTTGCCTTATGTATTGAGGGGCTCCTATGTTGGGTGTGTAAATATTTACAATTGTTATGTCTTCTTGTTGGATTGATCCCTTGATCATTATGTAGTGTCCCTCTTTGTCTCTTCTAATAGTCTTTATTTTAAAGTTTATTTTGTCTGATATGAGAATTACTCCTCCAGCTTTCTTTTGATTTCCATTTGCGTGGAATATCTTTTTCCATCCCCTCACTTTCACTTTTTGTATGTGTCCCTAGGTCTGAAGTGGGTCTCTTGTAGACAGCATATATATGGGTCTTGTTTTTGTATCCATTCAGCCAGTCTCTGTCTTTTGGTTAGAGCATTTAATCCATTTACATTTAAGGTGGTTATTGATATGTATGTGCCTATTCCCATTTTCTTAATTGTTTTGGATATGTTATTGTAGGTCTTTTATTTCTCTTGTGTTTCCTGCCTAGAGAAGTTCCTTTGGCATTTGTTGTAAAGCTGGTTTGGTGGTGCTGAATTCTCTCAGCTTTTGTTTGTCTGTAAAGATTTTGATTTCTCCATCAAATCTGAATGAGATCCTTGCTGGGTAGAGTAATCTTGGTTACAGGTTTTTCCCTTTCATCACTTTAAATATGTCCTGCCGGTCCCTTCTGGCTTGCAGAGTTTCTGCTGAAATACCAGCTGTTAACCTTATGGTGATTCCCCTGTATGTTATTTTTTTGCCTTTCCCTTGCTGCTTTTAATATTTTTCTTGTTTTTAATTTTTGATAGTTTGATTAGTATGTATCTTGGCATGTTTCTGCTTGGATTTATCCTCTGTGAGATTCTCTGCGCTTCCTGGACTTGATTGACTATTTCCTTTCCCATGTTAGCGAAGTTTTCAACTCTAATCTCTTCATATATTTTGTCAGACCCTTTCTTTTTCTCTTTTTCTTCTGGGACTGCTATAATTCGAATGTTGGTGCGTTTAATGTTGTCCCAGAGGTCTCTGAGACTGTCCTCAATTCTTTTCATTCTTTTTTCTTTATTCTGCTCTGCAGTAGTTATTTCCATTATTTTATCTTCCAGGTCACTTGTCTGTTCTTTTGCCTCAGTTATTCTGCTATTGAGTCCTTCTAGAGAATTTTTAATTTCATTTATTGTATTGTTCATCATTGTTTGCTCTGTAGTTCTTCTAGTTCCTTGTTAAACGTTTCTTGTATTTTCTCCATTCTATTTCCAAGATTTTGGATCATCTTTACTATCGTTATTCTGATTTCTTTTTCAGGTAGACTGCCTATTTCCTGTTCATTTGTTTGGTCTGGTGGGTTTTTACCTTGCTCCTTCATCTGCTGCATATTTCTCTGTCTTCTCATTTTGTTTAACTTACTGTGTTTGGGATCTCCTTTTTTCAGGCTGCAGGTTCATAGTTCCTGTTGTTTTGTGTATCTGTCCCTAGTGGGTGAGGTTAGTTCAGTGGCTTGTGGAGGGGACCGATGCCTGTGTTCTGGTGGGTGGGGTGGATCTTGTCTTTCTGGTGGGCAGGGCCACGTCCGGAGGTGTGTTTTGGGGTGTCTGTGAACTTAGTATGATTTTTGGCAGCCTCTGCTAATGGATGGGGTTGTGTTCCTGTCTTGCTAGTTGTTTGGCATGGGGCATCCAGCCCTGGGACTTGCTGGCCATTGTGTGGAGCTGGGTCCACCCAGCAGAGACACATATCTCTGGGCAAGCGCTCACCCATTGATATTGCTTGTGGCCAGGAGGTCTCTGGTGGTCCAATATCCTGGACTCAGCTCTCCCACCCCAAAGGCTCAGGCCTGATACCTGGCCGGAGCACCAAGACCCTGTCAGCCACACGTCTTACTCTTGTTTCCAACAGACCCTGCAGGCAGAGATCCAGGAGACTGACTGATCCCAGTTCATTTTTTAGAGTAACGATCTAGTTGTGGTATCTCCCTGCTCAAAAACGCCACTTCACTGTGACTAAGAAAGAAAACCCAAACTCACTGGCATGGCCTTCTAGGTTCTGAATAAGATGTTTGTGGTTAGATTTTTCACCCCATCTATTACAACTGCATTATTCTGTTCCACTGTGTTCCCCATATGAGCCATGCATTTTACCAATGGGCTTCCATTACTACTGTACTCTCTGCTTAGAATGCTCCTCCCCTGTACTTGTCAATATCCCTTTCATCCTTTAAGACCCAAGTGTCATCTCTCTTGTGAAACACTTGTTCTCCTAACTAGGATGGTTTACTTCATCTGAGCCACTCTAATGCTTACACTTTTTAGCCTTGAATTATTTTTACTTATGTCTATATCTATTCTACTACTTGTTTCTAAATTCCATGAAAGCTAACATCTCACTCCAGTCATCTTTTCTTCCAAGCACTTGATGCAGTGCAATTCACAGTAAATACCTAGTAAGTGTTTGAATAAATCAGTGCATTGAATCCCACCTGGGTCTATAAATATTTCATATGTGTAAGTTTGGTATTATCCCAGAAGATAAATTTTTTATGGAGGCATATATCTTTTGTTTGTTTTGTACTCTCCTATCCCCCACCCCAGTCTTGGAGTAGTCCTGAGCATGTAATGGTCATGCACTATGAAACTGGTTGTTCATTTCTCATAGGGTACTGGGTACTAGCTGGGTACTGTCCATTGCTTCCCCTTGTAGGGGAAAAAATGCATACAAATGAGAATTATGGATTTAATTCTGGACAGCATGGCAAGTAGGATTAAGGGAAAGATTAGAATTCATATATTCCCTGGCACTTAAGCCTGGACTAAGAAGCAGACCATAACTGTCTGTCAAAATGGAAACTGATTTTTGAATCAAAGAAATTAGCCAGACATTCAAAAACAGGAGTGCCCAGAGGCCTGAACTTGAAAATGCCAAAGTTCTTTGTTTTTGCTAAGTTGCCAGACCCTAAAAGTCCCCATTCTCTCTGAACTTTGAAACTTCTGATCAGGACATCTATCAAATAGTAATTTTGTACTGAGTCGTGGGAATCACATTGAGAAAAATTATCTAATTAATGGGCACACTGTTATTCAAGTCTGGCTCAAGGACCCTTTGCACATTAACATTTCTTTTTATAGCACTCATCCTGCTTGGAATTGGGTATGCTATGGCTGTCTTCCTCCAATGCGCTGACTGTAACCCCACCATCTAGTACAGTGGTTGGCCCACATAGCTAGCATTTATTGAGTGTTTACTATGTACCCGGTATTGTAGATGGATTATCTCATTTACTGCTGACAGTGACATTATTACCATTTTATAGAAGAAGAAACTGTGGCCCAGAGAATTAAATTAACTTGCATATCATCACATACCTATAAGAAGTAGAGTTAGGTTTGACCCTAACCCCTGACTTTTAACCTTTATATATTACTGCCCCAATGATAGGCACCAAACATTTTTTAAAATGAATGAGTATGTGCATCATGCTTGGGCGAATAATAGTGATTAAGTATACTGTTTTTAAATAAGTCAGACTGTTTTAAATATTTCAGATTAATAATAATTTAAATATAATAATATATATTATATATGTTACATGAATCTATATTGTATCAATTAATAATTAACATAAAGACTAATATCTTTAAAAACTGGACTTGCCAACATTTAGGTTATTTTGCCCTGACTCGCCCACATTTTATATACCCATTTCCTTCTGAGTTCAACCATCACTTCCCTCTGTTCCTCATCTTCCTGGGCTGCTTCAAGCAAATATTTCCTTAATTTCCACCTGAAGCCAAGACCTCTAACAGAAGACAGGGCCCACATCTGGTTTCCTGGCCAAGTCTAGGGCTGACGTGAGGCCAACCCTAGCCCCGTGCAGAAGTCCCAAAAGGCATCAACAGCCAATACCCAGATCCTTGGGAAGCAGTAGCACTGCAGCCTGAGAGATGGAGCCATCACAGTATTCCCATCTCCCAGGGGCCATGCCTTCCCCAGCTCTTTGAACCAGAGGGTGGGATTTGAACGCAGATTTAACTGTCCAGTAAACTAGTTGCTGGGGCTGTGCAATGAAGTGATGGCTCATTTTTTTTCAGCACCCTGACTCAACCGCATGGCTAGAGTGGCCTGGAGAAACATGTTTAATTGCAAAGCATTGATACTTTTCCCAAATAAGGAAGAAAGAAACAATGAAAACAAAGAGGAGTGAGAAGGTGGTGACTTGGGGCCACTGGTTACAGCCCTTAAGACAGCTTTAGTCCTAAGACATGGACATCAGGATCTTCCTTGGCTACAGCATGTCCAGTGGAGGGTGTGCTCATCCCGTCTTTGCAACTTGGAAAGCACAGCTGAAACCGAAGAGGGAAGTGGCAGTAACAATAATAAGACTGCACCTCTGCCACCATGCCCTCCACTGGCTTCTCCTTGAACAGCTTCTGTGTCCCCTGAGCCCCATCTTGTCTTGTTCCTCAGTTCTGGCCTGGTTCCTCTTGACCTTTCTCCTCACTTTGCCTCCTTGCTTGGCATTTTTACTCCTTTTTCCTGTTGGCATAGTAAACTCTTCTTCCCTCGGCCCCTCCTGGCCGTGGCCCAGAGGTTGTCCACCAGATAAGCCACGCTGGAGGATCTAGAATTTCTGTTACCATATCTCCTTCCCTAAGAATACAATGAGTTAGTCTGGACTTTTCTAATTATTTACTATTGATCACGGCATCAAAGACATATAAAGGTAACATGAAGTGGTAGTTGTGTTCCCAGGTGTCATGCAGGCCACGACCCTGGGTCATTCTGGGTTACGTGCGGTGGCCCTCTGCCCTAGGACCGCCCTCCAGTCCTGGACCCTCTTTTTGCATTGAGACTCTCTCCAGCTACCATGGTGCACATTCCTTAACTCTGGAGGAAGGTTCTGTCCTACCTGTTCTTAGGGTTTATCTTTCAGCTTGAAACTGCCCTACACTTTTCCTCCAGTCGCCTTCTTCACCTTCTGAGAGTCTCCTCTGGCTGACAAAAGTTGGCTTTCCTCTCTCCCCAGTCTCATGCTTCTGGAAATGCCATGTTCTTCCACTTATGTTTCCTTCCTTTGTTCCCTTGAGCTCACTCTGGACCTTCAGTGCTGATGGCTTTGTCTAAAGGTAGGGCTGACTTGCCGATCTTTCTAACCCTGCACCTGCCTTCTCCTCACCCTAGTGACCTCAGGCAAGATGCCAGCTGCTCTGTGGTCCTGCTGCCCTGTAGCCTCCCTCCCACTTTGCCACACAGGATCTGCTCCCATTACCCATCTCATAAAAAGAACTTAGCTTCCTGTTCTAAAACCCTCCATCCTACCCTCTGAGGACTTTTTTCTTTCAGTGAATCCTGAGTGTTTTTCTCTGACTGATAACCCTAGATTTGCCTCACTGAGAAATATGCTCCTGGTCCTCACTTCTCGATGTTTCAGGTTAGGACCCCACTTCCCCACGCTACGTGTGAAGTTAGTGTACAGTTTCATTTCTCACCAGTGAGTCTTTAAAACGCCACCATGTGCAATATTTGCAAACTTCATGAAAACTGAAATGGAGTTAAGTATTCCACCAAACGGGAAGGTTTGATTTTGCTGAAATAACATATGCAATGTCAAGTTTCTCAGCCTGCCTTCTTTTGAGGCATTAGTCATCTTGAGAAAATGCCTGTTTTTGTCATAGTCCTGTCTTCCAAAATGGAAATTTCCTTCCAAGACAGAGCACCATGGGCTCTGATATTTAACCTGTAATTAGTGTACCCTCTGGAGGATTTCTCCTCTTGATGAAGAGGCGTCTTTGTCACTCAGGCTTCTGTCTGCTGATGATAGGAACTGCAGATGCAGTGCATCACGGGGCAGGGAAATGCTTGCTCAAATCAGAAACGTTTAGATATTTGGTGCCAATGGAAACACTTAACAATCTAAGCAGCAAACCCACAGGAAAACAGCAGTAAGTATAAAAGACAGAATATTAAAAAAGAAATGAGAAGAGACATAAGTCTCAAGTTTTCATCTAGTTTTGCCCCAGTGTGTGGAATAAGATTGCTCACCCTCTTGCTTTTCTCACCAAGTTCACCAGTATTTTTAGTTTTTGACTTGATCAGCTTCTCTTTATCAAGTGTAGTTTAGTCATCAGTAAACATCCGTTCGTGACTCTTGATAAATAGCTCCCCCTTGCAGGCGTCTGATACTTTGGTTACGAAATGGCAGTTTACAGTGGCAAGGCAGCCGTGTCTTGACAGCATGATCCTTTGGGAGCAAACGGAAAGAGCACGAGCATTGCCAGCTCCAGAGCCCAACGCAGGAGCCTGACCTTGTTTCTTGTTAAGAAATGCCTCCTGGACTTCCCTGGTGGCGCAGTGGTTAAGAATCTGCCTGCCAATGCAGGGGACATGGGTTCGAGCCCTGGTCTGGGAAGATCCCGCGTGCCACAGAGTAGCTAAGCCCGTGAGCCACAACTACCGAGCCTGCGCTCTAGAGCCCGTGAGCCACAACTACTGAGCCCGTGAGCCACAACTACTGAGCCCATGCGCCCAGAGCCCATGCTTCGCAACAAGAGAAGCCACTGCAGTGAGAAGCCCACACACCACAATAAAGAGTAGCCCCCGCTTGCCGCGCATAGAGAAAGCCCATGCACAGCAATGAAGACCCAATGCAGCCAGCCATAAATAAATAAACTAAATAAATAAATAAATA
>RJWK010010744.1:27314-43284 GCA_004363435.1 Platanista minor | reverse complement strand
TGTGGCCTCTCCCGTTGCAGAGCACAGGCTCCGGATGCGCGGGCTCAGCGGCCATGGCTCATGGGCCCAGCCGCTCCGCGGCATGTGGGATCTTCCTGGACCGGGGCACGAACCCGTGTCCCCTGCATCAGCAGGCGGACTCTCAACCACTGCGGCACCAGGGAAGCCCCTATTTTTCTTTTTTAGTTTGTTAATATGGTAAATTACATTTATAGATTCTTGAATGTTAAACCAACCCTGCATTCCTGGATAAACCCCATTTACTTATGATGTATTAATACATTGTTAGATTTAATTTGCTAAAACTGTTTATAAATTTTACATCTGTGTGAATAAGGGATATTGGCTTGTAGTTTCTTTTCCTCATAATGTCTTTGTCTTCTTTTAGTATGAGGGTAATGCTGGCCTCATAAAATGTGATTAGAAGTGTTCCCTCTTTGTTGGTTTTCTAGAAGAGTTTGTGTTGAGTTGATATCTCTTTTCTAAGTATTTGGTAGAATTCACCAGTGATAGCATCTGGGCCTAGAGTTTTGTTTTGTTTTGTGGAAAGGATTTTAATTGAAATTTCAATTTCTTTAGTAGATATAAGCCTATGTAGGGTACCTCTTTCTTTTCAGTAAGTTTTGATAGTTTGTGTCTTTCAAGGAACCCGTCTATTTCATCCAAGCTGGAAATTTACTGTCATAAAGTTATTCACAGTACTGCCTTGTTATTCTTTTAATCTCTGTAGAATATGTAGTGATGTCACCTCTCTCATTTCTGATAGTGGTTATTCTCTTTCTTTTTTTCCTGGACAGTATGACTAGAAGTATATCGATTTTAATGATCTTTAAAAAAAGAAAAACAAACCAGATTTTAATTTCATTGATTTTATTTTTATTTTCTACTTCACTGATTTCCATGCTGATCTGTATTATTTCCTCTATATATTTTTGTAATTTGTTTACTTTGGGTTTCATTTGCTTATCTGTTTCTTGTTTAAAGTAGAACCCAAGGTCACTGATTTGGCATTTTTCTTTTTTTCTAATACAGGTATTTGAAGCTATAAAATTTCCCTTAAGTACTGCTGTAATAACACCCCACAAATTTTAGTATCCTGTATTTTTCTAAATTTCTGTCTTGATTTCTTCTTTTATTCATGAATTATTTACAAGCATATTATTTAGTTTCAAAATATTTGAGAGTTCTCCAGAAATCTTCTGACATCAATTTCTAGTTTAATTCTGTTGGGGTGAAGGAACACATAATATACATGTTTTATTTTTATATATGGTAAGACCCCAACATACATTGCTATGATTCTTGTTTAAAAAGTCAATTTACCACAGCCATACCTGAGGACTACCTTCCTGAGCATTCTAATCAATGCTCTGTGCATTACGAGTTTCCTCAGTCTTGCTGGTGAGACAGGGACTGTTTTCAGGACTGTTGGAGCACCATGCACTGTTCCCTTTACTAATCCTTTTGGTTTCTCTTCTGCCTTGGTAGTATCCTCACATGCATGTGCTTATTGGTGCTCTATGATTCTTTCTCCATGCAGGTCTCTTGTCTCTGCTAGTCTGTCATATAAATTTTTTTTTTTTTTTTGCGGTACGTGGGCCTCTCACTGTTGTGGCCTCTCCTGTTGCGGAGCACAGCCTCCGAACACGCAGGCTCAGCAGCCATGGCTCACGGGCCTAGCCGCTCTGTGGCATGTGGGATCTTCCCGGACCGGGGCACGAACCCGTGTCCCCTGCATCGGCAGGCGGACTCTCAACCACTGTGCCACCAGGGAAGCCCCTGTCATAAATTTTGTTAGTGCCTTGTTCTTCCTGGACTCTCAACATCATCTTCTCAACTCAGGGAGTCTGCCAGGCTCTGTCTCCATTCCCCTTCTCAGTGCTGTGACCTGGAAACACTCAAGAGAGTAAGCTGCAACAATCATAGAACTCACCTCAGTTGTTTTCCATCTGTCAGGGATCACTAGCTTTCATTGCTTGTCAGTGTTTTGAAAACCATTGTTTCATATATTTTGTTTGGTTTTTGGTTGTTTGTTTCAGATGGGAGCACAAATTGACTTCAGCTTAATCCATCTTCGTTGGAAGCAGAAGTCTTTTCTTTTAAGTATTCTGATATAAAACAATGTGATAGAACTAGTAATAATATAATAATTTTTGATGACTATTTGTATCAAAAGATATTCTTTACCTATCTTTGAGAGAATATGTTATTTATAACCATTTTTGTTATTTTTCATTTAAATATATTCATAGGTATGAATGTACAAAATCTGAAAGAGTATACAAAACTGTTAGATCATTATCTTAGTGGTGTGCTTTGGGGTGAGTACTTTTATATACTTGAACATGTATAACAAAAAAATAAAGCTAAAAACAGAACATCATTTATAAACCAGTGTAAAGAATTAACAAATGCTAGTCTGTTATCAGCCTTATTTGAAACCTGATATGACAGTATGTTGGGATAGAAGATACATCTCTAAATCATCAAATCCTTATCTCTTAAGTTATTATAGAAATCTCTGTGATGCCATTATTCAAGTCATTGGAGCCAGATGCATAAATCTGTCCTATTCTTTATGGTAAAAATGGTATATGCTGAGGAAGAAATGCCCTATGACTTGGAATTCTAAAGTATCTGGTGAATTCATGTACAAAAAAGTATTTGGGTTGGTAGAGGAAAGTATTGGGATGCTGCCTCCAGGTTAAGCATTAGTTATATATAGCAGTTGATTTCTCTCATGACATGGTTAGATTTAAATTACTCCTGTTTACAGAAATTTACTATTTGTAATATATATGTTATGAATCAGTCATAAAATAATTTAAAAATACATTTAATTTGGGGTGGCAAGTGAAAGCTTCCCAAATGCCCAAGCAAAGCAGAATAGAAACAGGCAGTTAATAATAATAATAATAATAATAATAATAATAATAACCATATCAACTACCACCACCAACCACCTGTAGAATTCAATCTCTTCTTTTTAAAATGTGGAATTAGGTGAGGTAGTTTGCATGGCTTTTTAAAATCTCTGTTACTAGATTTGCATTTGAAATAAATGATATCAAACTTTAATATTCATACCTCTCTGATAATTTGTTGCGTTATTAATATCTTTTACATTATTGTTTCTAGTTCTTTTTCTTCTAAGTAGCATTAGTAGAGACAAGTCTGTCTTTTCCATCCTCTAGTGATTTTCTTTTATCCTCTCAATACCTTTATCCTTATGACCTTATGGCCCTAATTCATGGATATACAAAAGAAAGGGACATAAAGACTTGTCATATAAGTTGCCTACAGATGGTTGGACCTCTGTAATTAAAGGTACATAATCCAGTAATATACCTTGGAGAAATAAAAAAATATTGTTAAGTTAGGGATGATAACAGGAAAGAGAACTTCGAAGTTCTTTATTTTGTCTTTTCATTAAGTTAGAAAAGTTAGTTTTGGGGTGTGTGTGTGTATTTATGAATGTATACTCGAAGAAGGTATTGGTATTGTTGCCCACAGATTAAGCAATAGTTATATACTTTTTTGCAGTATTTTGGGGATAGGAAGAGAAGGGCCATCATAACACTGCATAAAACCAATTTTGGTATAGATACACAAAGATGCTACTTTTTAAGGAAGATCATTTTTTTACTACCAAAACTTTTTAAGTTGTTCAAAGGCAGGACTGTTCATGAAATTATCACTGATGAATGTCATTGAGATCTGGAAATAAATAGCATTTAATATACATGCAAAGCCATAGAAACTTGGTAAAGATGATTGGTACAGAATACCAAAATAGTAAATCAAGCCATTATTTGTAATTTGATCTAGTATACTGTCTATATAAAATTTCTAAATGCTGGTGCAAAGTGATGCTGTGTTTTTCCTGGCATTATAGTCTTCTTAGCACTTGTTAAAATTCTGAGTATATTATTCACATTTGATATCTTGAAATGTTGAACTTTTGACCTTGAGTGACTGATATTCAGACAGTGGTTGTATGTTATTCATTTAAGTACTAGACCGTATTATTTTACTTTTCTAGCCCCTGTAACAGTAGAGTTTACACATTTTAAACAGTCACTAATCTATATAGGCGTCATGATGTCTGTGAAACTTTCAATATGGTTTGATTTGAATCCATTTTCTTTTTGATCCCATAGTTATCACATTAGAAGAATAAAAAATTTGCACATGAGGAATTAGAATGATGATCTTTCCTGGAGGATTTTAACCTTTTTTCTTTTGTATCCCAATATGTTGAATTGGAGTTTTGGAATACATTAAAATATTAAAGTTTATAGCTTAGAAACAAAACACCTGGCTTTGCTGAAGAAATTGAGTATTTCCTCTGGCATTCCTTTATGTGAAAAACAGAAAACCAGTACTGGAAAGAAATTTGAAACTTTGAATAATTTTTTCAGTTTCTTTAGTTCTACTTTGGGTAAAAGCCCTCCTGCCTCTAAAATGATAAGAATTCAGTGTGAATATAAAGAAGTTTGGGTAAAACATTGCCACTTCACACTATTAATGCCTGAAAATGTTTGTTTAGAAAAAGCTAAATATTGTATTTTCTGTATTTATATAAATATAAAATGGTTGTTTGAGCTTTACAAGTCAGTTATGTGCCATGATCATATGATGGCACTGTTTAATATAATTTATATATATATTTTAATTGAAATATAGTTGATTTACAATGTGTGTTAATTTCTGCTGGACAGAAAAGTGATTGTTATACATATATATACATTTTTTAATATTCTTTTCCATTATGGTTTATCACAGGATATAGACTATATATTTCCTTGTGCTGTACAGTAGGACCTTGTTGTTCATCCATTCTATGCATAACATGTTTGCATCTGCTAATCCCAAACTCCCAGTCCATCCCCCCCACCCCCCCATCCCCCAGCAACCACAAGTCTGTTCTCTATGTTTGTGAGTCTGTTTTGTAGATAAGTTCGTTTGTGTCATATTTTAGATTACATATATAAGTGATATCATATGGTATTTGTCTTTCTCTTTCTGACTTCACTTAACACAGTTTATATTTTTAAAACATTTTATTAGAAAAATTAGCTGATCAAATTTTTTAAGTTGGAGGTTTGCTCTGTTTTTTCTTCTATCTTGGTATATTTTGTAGTAAATCAGAGGCTAATTGATTGAGTTTGAAAAGTATAAAATATGTTATTCTGAAGTTACACTATATAAACTTTGAGTAGAGTCAAGAATTTCATCATACTATTACTATTTGGTGACATAATTGCTTTAAAAATTCAGAAAAATTATTCCAGAGTTTAAAACGTTCTGTGTATTTTGCAAAATAATCTATTATTGAATAATAAAGTTATTTTAGAATATTAATGTCTATAGCATGTTATGAACTATTGATTTCAATTACCTATGAAATATTTTGAAATCTGTAAATCCCTTTCATGAGTTACTTTAAACAAGATGGATTATATTGAAACAAAGTGATTTTTAATTTGCATAATTAAGCTATAGCTCTTCAAAAGAGGGTTCTTGAAGTGTTTTCAAAGTAAGAATATATAAAGTTAAGATTACAGTCATAGCCTTACCCTTTAATTCATGGTAAATAAAATTTATCTTTCAGACAGCAAATGGCTACATCTTGTTTTTTCATATAACATCTACAAGAGGGGACAAGTACCTTTATGAACCAGTGTATCCCAAGTAAGTTTGTTGTCTTTCATTTTTTAAATATTTGATTTGCATACTTTGTATTCACAAAACATTACAGTTTGGGGTTGTCTGAAGTGCTAAGCCAGCATTTCCAAAACACTGTTTTAAAGATTACCAGGTCTTTGAACTGCTGTCACTTGAATAAAGAATTCTATAATTAAATAAGTCTGAAAATCTTGGATGGATGTACTATCTCCCTTCTTGCACATTCAGAATTACTATTAAAATACTCCAGATCTAGCATCCTGAAGTCTTTATTGGGGATGTATGAGCTAAGATCATGAGGGGAAGAGGTGAAGTGTCAGTAAACTATATGTACTTTTTCTTGTACGTTTTAGTATATGCATAGAAAAAATATGTACCCCAAACAGTGGGTTACCTCTTGATTAGAATTTGAGGGAACTTGGACTTTTGATCTTTAATCTGTGTTGTTCTGTATGTTTTGCATTGTTTTTTTTCCTTTTTTGTTATTTGCCTTACTTTTGGAATAAGAGAACATTTTTTTGAAATAAAAGAACATGGAATTTTCAAGTATTTCACCTTTTTAAAAAACGATCAAGCCATTAAAACTGGATGAAAATATAAATGAATTATTTATCACATTTCTAGATGATCGAAGACAGAGGTTATTAGTTATATAAGTAATTAAAGGGAAAATAGATTATACATTATATGAAATTTTTAATTTCTGAAAATTAACAGAAAAAAAAAAAGGCCAACATTAAAAGGGCAGATAACAAACTGGGGGAAGATTTTGCAGTAAATAAGACCAAGGCTTACTATTTTTTATATGAAGGGTTCATATAAATTGCTAAGAAACACAAAGATTTCAAAAGATAAATAGGTAAAAGCAGTCTCATAAGAGGAAATATCATCCATTTTAATTCTCAATATAGACATACTCTGAAAGATTTTAAAAGATAAATAGGTAAAAGCAATCTCATGAGAGGAACTATCTCCATTTTAATTCTCAATTTAGACACTCTCCTGTAAATAAAAAGCAACAAACAGAATCACCTGTACTTAACTTGATTATTTTATACTATTTTAGGTGGGCAGGGGTGGGAAATAACATCTCTTGAAACAGTGAAAAATACCATTTTGTTCATTTACCAACATGATTTACATATATTTAGAGTGTTTTGGAATAGTATTTTGAGACTCACTTTTTGTTTTCCAGAGGTTTTAAAAAGTTCCTTACCTTTTAATTCTAAGACTCCAGGGGACGCTGCTTAACTAAGTAGTAGTCCCAACAATGCATGAGCTATGCTGTGTTTGACTGTATGTGTTAAGCTAAAGAACTAAGTAAAGAGCATTATTGTTTTGTTTTGTTTTTAAACTTGGATGTTCTTCCACTGTGTTGAAGAGTTTGAGTTTCAGTATGTGGGCGCAATAAAATGTGTATTGCCTTAGAGCAGCATAAATAAAAATTAAGGGGGGATATAGGCTTTGGTGTCAGATAGACCTGGAATTGAATGTCAGTTCTGCTGCTTTTCAGCTGTATGTCTCTTATCAAGTTAATACCTCTAAAAACCTCAGTTTCCTCATCTGTAGAATGAGGTAACAATAGTAATTATTTTATAGGATTAAATGAGACCATGCGTATTAAATGTTTAGATAAGTGCCTAGCTTGTGGAAAAATTAGTAATGGACAGCTGCTATTATTATTAATATATTTTTCCCTCATCAAATTTTTACTTTATTTCTAATATTTTAAGTGATTATATATATAAAGTGACTTTATATATTACATAAATTGTATATATTATATATATTTTTTCTTTTTAACTTGATAATATACTTTTTTCAGTTTAACTTCTAGTAACTGCTACATAAAATCAAACAAAATCTCTTACATGGAAACAGTTTCGCAGAGCAGATTAGAATCAGCCTATTATGCATTTGTTTGCTAGACTATCTAGTTGGGTTTTTTAGTCTAGTAAGTTTCTTAGTTTTTCTGTAGAACCTGTTTATAAAATGGGAATAAAAATACTTTCTTCTTCAGTTGTTTGGAGGGTTATGTGAGTTTAAGTTTTTAAAACCTGATTTGAGGAGAGTTTTTTTAAAAATTTAGTTTTTATTGGGTGTAAGATAAGCTCAAGGATGTATTATACAATATGGAATATAGCCAATATTTTGTAATAACTGTAAATGGAAAGTAACCTTTAAAAATTGTATAAAAATTTTTAAAAATTAAAAAAAATTTAGTTTTGAGAGTATATCATCATCATCTGTGCCACTGTAAACACTTATGCAATTCAAGACACTGTTCTAAGCACTTTTTCAAACTAACTTAATCACTGTAGCAACCTGATGAGGTAGTTATGTACAGTAACTATACAAACTGCAGCACAGAGATGGCTAAGTAACTCACCCATAGTCATACACTAGTAAGTGACACAGTCAGGATCTAAACATAAGTGTTGTAGCTTCAAAATCTGTGTATTTAAATTAACCACCAGTACTACACTGCTTCAACCCTGTGTGTCCATCTAGCCATCTACTACTTTGGGTTTTATTTGGGGAGTTAGGGAACCAAAAATGGATAAATGATCTGGAGTGGTTTATAGTAGTCCTGAAGAATAGAGACAGCATAATTGAGGCCAGTGGTTAGTCATCCTCTTCTCAGTTTTAGAAATGCTATTGTCTCTTGCTTCTCTTCTCTAAATCTTATAAGTTCCTCCCATGAGTTTTTCTATAGTATCTCAGCTTCCTTGCATTATGTGACAACATCTTAACCTCAGACTGCCTCTTTTCCCATAGTGCTTCATCTTAGAACAGGTCAGATGCCCCCATAATCTTTCAGAGTTTCCACATAGTGTTGTTTCCGGCATCCTTCCTGTTGATGATGGGAGTCAGGCTTCAGCAATGGTTACAGTCTTAAATTAAATGACTCTTTGTGTCTCAAAGGTCGTTTAGGTCATTTATTCTTTGATTAATGAATTTTCCATTTCTTTCATCCTTTGCATCTTTATAAATTCCATTCTATATTAAAATATTCCTTCATATTGGTTACACAGGCCAGTGGAGGGACTTATCCATTTAAGGTCATCTTGATGGCTTTTTCTTTCATGTCTTGTAACTTACAGTGAAATTAATGAAGGAAACTCTGCCAGGGATAAATCAGAAATAATTTGTGTTAAGCTTTAGAATATGTTCATGTGTTTATGTTTAAATATGAGTTTGGTAGATCTTGAAACTGCAAATCATATTTAATTTCATAATGAAAATAATTTCAACAAACATTTCATCATTATGTATACTACTTTGAGAGCAGAGATTTTTTTTCTCCTTATTCTTTCTATCTTTCCACCTTATTGAGACCAGCCTTATTGAGGTTAGTGTTCTTTTAAAAAGAAAATTTACTGTACTAAAATTCAGTATATTTAATTATCAACTATTAAAGATGAAGATATTATCTTCTTCACTGAAAAAAATCAGTCCAAAACAACTATCAAAATTCAAAGGTCCCACTCCCTCCCCAAGGCCAATGTTTTTAACCATCTGTTATGAATTAGTGCTAGGTGGGAAGCAAGAAGAGAATAATTAGTTGAGGTTAGCAATTTCTAACTTCAATACAACATACAACTTGCCTTTTCAAAAATCCTGCTTCTTGGGAACTATAGTCAATATGTTGTAATAACCTATAAGAGAAAAAAATCTGAAAAAGAACATATATGATATTACATATATACACATATATATATACAACTGAATCACTTTGCTGTACACCTGAAACCAGCATAACGTACGTCAATTATACTTCAATAAAATAGAGCTTCTTGTGGGAGAAACCTGCAAGGAAGGGGATATAAACATTTACTCAGTTACATCAAAGAGAATAAAAGAGGTTTGAGTTACTTACAGATGTGAAAGAGTCCCCTCAACATTTGTTTTTTTCTTTTTGGTAGTAAGTTTTGAGTGTTAGTTTTCTGGAGAATAAACTTTAACTGCTTTTTTTCTCCTTAAGCTTCTATAGATTTAGAAAGTTATTTCTAACAATATATCTTGCTCTGAATTCAGTTTTTGAACTTGTCAAAATATGTTAGTTATCCTTACATTTTTGATTCCCTTTGATCTTCTCAAAACGTTACATGTGTAGTTTGATTTCAATATGTATGTATTCTGTAACAGTACATGTGTAACCTTTAGCTGTTCAACTTTGCATCTTTTATGTATCCATTAGCTTACATTATAATTGCATGAGCATTTACCAAAAGGTTAATTAGCAACGTTTTTCTATAAATTCTGGACAGTGAAAACCACACCCTGTTGGCCACACTTCTAAGACTGGCACCTGAATTCAAAGAATCACAGAATTGTTAAAAGATCTGCCTGATTCAAAGAGCCCTATGCATTGTTCTTATCAGACTCAAAGCTGTCTGATTGTGTGATAATGTAAATAAAAAGCTTTTTTTTTTTTTTTTTTAAGAAAAATGATATAAAAGGCCTGGTAATAAAGAGTACTACCTCTTCCAGAAAACTCTTCTGAAAAGTTGTTGTCATCCATCCGTCCATTTAAGTATTAAGTTTTGTCAGGCTCCAGGACTGTTTTAGATCCTGGGATGCAGCAGAGGAAAAAGAAAAAAGAAGAAAACCAAAAACAACAAGAAACTCTACTCATACAGCCTGCATTCTTCTAATAGATGGTGATAAATAAATAAAATACATTACAAATTAGGTGATACATTCTATGGAGAAAAATAAAGCCGGGAATGGGAAGTGGGGAAACAACTTGAAATAGAGTGGTCAGGGTCTTTACTGAGAAGATGATGTTTTAAAAGTTCTCAGTGAGATGAGGAAACAAAACATACGCCCATGGCCGGAGGGAGCATTCTGGATTGGTGAGATTTAGAAGGTAAGAAAGTTAATAAGAAGAAATTACTGTGAATAAATCCTAGATCTTATCTAATAACTTACAGTGAAAAAGTCAGAAGGGAGAAATTTTTTATTAAGTACAAAAAGAAAAATTACATTCTGCTTTTTAAATAACCTAATCCTGGGAAAGCCTACAGTTTATTCTCTTTTTTTGTAAATGACACCATCATTTGAGCTTACTTATTCTTACCACTTAATAACTCCAATAGCCAGTCTGTATCAAGTCCAGTATATTTTACCTTGTATCCCTCATGTCTTTCCCTTCTTCCTAATTCTCAGCAACACTACTTTAGTTTGGGTTTTGTCATTTTTCTCCTGGATTATTGTAATATCTTATTAATTCATCTTTTGTGGTTTTCCCCTAAGTGAATTTTTCTAACATAAAATTAACTTGACATTTTTCTACAGTTTTTCAGTGGCTTTTCTTAGCTTTCAGGATTAATCGTGTTGCTTATGTTTTTTGAGTTTTATTTTACAAATCTGAAGAATGGAGTTAATATCCACTTCATGAAGATGTCATTAGGTTTAAATCAATACCTTAAATTACTCTATAGTCCCTAAAATAATGCTTTACTGTTGCCTAAGATTTTGTTCTGTGTTCTCTTGTATTCTACATGCTCTTACTGGCTTTAATTATCCAGTATATGTGGATGAGGTTCAGATGTTTCTGTAATACAGTACCACTTTCTTAAGCGTCTGGCCCACCTTTCTGGAACAAATCTATTTAGATGTCTCTAGGCAGCCTCAGACTCATCATGTCTAAACCTAACTCATTTCCTCTCTACCAAGCCAAACATGTTATTGCTTTTCTAAAATCTATAGCCATTACCATGATCTTTTATACAGTGTGTGATGTTGAAAACCTTGGAATCTTTATTTCTTCATTTCTCTTCTTTGTTTGGTAATCAAATTGTATTGATTGATTACAACTCTCTAGTGCCTCTAAAATTTGCTAGTATGTATTTTACTCTCACTTGTCATATTAGGGGTGTTCGTGGCCTCTCCTTGCCTATTGAAAAGCTTGTTTACTAACTCATTCTTGTCCTCTAGTCTCTTTCTCCTCCATACTGAAATCCATTCTTTGCACTGATAACCAGATTTATTCTTCAAAACAGAGACTTGATGATGTGACTCGTGTCTCAGAAACTTTTTTTTAAAGTCTGGATTAACTTTGTTCTAAATAACACCTGCACCTAAAGGTACAAAAATGCTAGCATTATACATCAGTACTTCCTGGAATATTATTTCAGAAAGATAATATCAGTAAATTTTTTTATTTCTAATTTTTTTTATTGTGGTAAAATACACATAATATAACATTTATCATCAGAACTGTTTTAAAGTATAGTTATATAGTTGGCCCTTTAACAACACAGGTTTGAACTGTGCAGGTCCACTTATACATGGATTTTTTTCAGTAAATATGTACTGCAGGATTCTTGGTTGGTTAAATCCAAGGATGCAGAGCCACATGTATGGAGGGCCAACTGTAAAGTTATGTACAAATTTTCGAGTGCATGGGGGTCTACATCCCTAACCCCCAGGTTGTTCAAGGTTTAACTGTACTTCATATAAGTGAAACCATACGATATTTATCTTTTGTGACTGACTTATTTCACTTAGCATAATGTCCTCAAGTTTCATTTACTTTGTAGCATATGTTAGACTTTCCTTCCTTTTAAAGGTTGAATAATATTCCACTGTATGTATATACCACATTCTATTGTGAATAATGCTGCTATGAACGTGGGTATTCAAATGTCTCTTTGAGACCCTGATTTCAGTTCCTTTGGGTATATACCCCAAAGTAGAATTGCTGTATCTTATGGTAATTCTATTTTTAATTTTTTGAGGAACTACCATACTATTATCCTCAAGGGCTATACCATTTTCTGTACTTAGTGCACAAGGACTCTAATTTCTCTACATTTTTGCCAACACTTATATATGTATTTTTATAGTAACTTGTAGGTGTGACGTGGTATCTCACTTTAGTTTTGATTTGCATTTCCCTAATGATTAGTGATGTTAGGTACTCTTCTAATGTGCTTATTAGCCGATTATGTAGCATTGGAGAAATGTCTGTTTTGAGTCCTCTGCCCCTTTTTGAATCAGGTTGTTTTGGTTTTTTGCTGTTGAGTTTTAGGAGTTCTCTATATATTCAGGGTATTAATTCCTTATCTCATAAACTTCTGTTGCTCTCAGTCCCCACAAAATAAAGTCCAAGAGATCTGGCTTGGCATTTAGAACCTACTTTCCCCCTATCTCTAGCACACTGAACCCATACTTCCTATGTATTTTAATTCTGTTCATTTGCTATTTGCTTTACTTGGTATGCCTTCACCACTATCTTTTTTATGTAAGAAAGCTATCTCACTTGGTTTTCAAGCTCAGGTCAAGTATTTATAAAGCTTTTGACCTCAACTCTCCTATCTTCCCTTGTACCCAAGAAATAGCTGATCCCTCATATATAATCCCATGGCACTTTAAAAAAATTTACACTGGTAGTCCATGAATATATTCTTATAAAAACAAACAAGTACTGTGTTGAGGTATGTTCCTGCTGTGCCTGCTTTCTGGAGAGTTTTTATTATAAATGGATGTTGGATTTTATCAAAAGCTTTGTCTGCATCTATTGACATGATCTGTGGTTTTTATTCTTCAGTTTGTTAATGTGATGTATCACAATGATTGCTTTGTGGATATTGAAAAATCCTTGCATCTGTAGAATAAATCCCACTTGATCATGTTGTATGAGCCTTTTAATGTACTGTTGTATTTGGTTTGCTAGTATTTTGTTGAGGATTTTTGCATCTGTGTTCATCAGTGATACTGGCCTGTAATTTTCCTTTTGTGTGATATCTTTGTCTGGTTTTGGTATCAGGGCGATGGTGGCCTCATAGAGTGAGTTTGGAAGTGTTCCTTCCTCTGCAATTTTTTGGAATAGTTTCAGAAGGATAGGTGTTAACTCTTCTCTAAATGTTTGGCAGAATTCACCTGTGAAGCCATCTGGTCCTAGAATTTCATTTTTTGGGAGTTTTAAAATTACTGATTCAGTTTCAGTACTGGTGATTGGTCTGTTCATATTTTCTATTTCTTCTTGGTTCAGTCTTGAGTGATTACACCTTTCTAAGAATTTGGCCATTTTTTCTAGGTTGTCCATTTTATTGGCATATAGTTTGTAGTAGTCTCTTATTATCCTTTGTATTTCTGTGGTGTTTGTTGTAACTTCTTTTTCATTCCTGATTTTATTGATTTGGGACCTGTATTACAAACCAACAGCTAATATCATCCTCAGCAGTGAAAAAGCTGAAAGCATTTCCTCTAAGACCAGGAACAAGACAAGGGTGCCCACAATTGCCACTTTTATTCAACATAGTATTGGAAGTCCTAGCCACATCAATCAGAGAAGGAAAAGAAATAAACGGAATCCAAATTGGAAAAGAAGTAAAGCTGTCACTGTTGGCAAGTGATATGATACTATACGTAGAAAATCCTAAAGATGCCAGCAGAAGACTACCAGAGCTCGTCAGTGAGTTCGGTAAGGTTGCAGAACTGAAAAGTAATATACAGAAATCTGTTGCATTTCTATACGCTAACAATGAACTATCAGAGAAATTAAGGAAACAATCTGATTTACCATCACATCAAAATGAATAAAATACCTAGGAATAAACCTACCTAAGGAGGCAAAAGACCTGTACTCAGAAAACTGTAAGATACTGATGAAAGAAATCGAAGATGACTCAGATGGAAAGATATACCATGTTCTTGGATTGGAATAATCAATATTGTTAAAATGATCATACTACCCAAGGCAATCTACAGATTCAGGTCAATCCCTGTCAGAATACCAATGGCATTTTCCACAAAAGTAGAAAATATAATTTTAAAATTTGTATGGAAACGCAGAAGACTCCGAATAGCTAAAACAATCTAGAGAAAGAAGAACAAAGCTGGAAGAATCACATTCCCTGTCTTCAGACTATAGTACAAAGCTACAGTAATCAAACAGTATGGTACTGGCACAAAAACAGACACATAGATCAGTGGAACAGGATAGAAAGCCCAGAAATAAATCCACACACTTATACTCAATTAATCTGACAAAGGAGGCAAGAATATACAATGGAGAAAAGACATTCTCTTCAGTAAGTGGTGCTGGGTAAGCTGGACAGCTGCATGTTAAAGAATGAAATTAGAACATTCTCCAGCACCATATACAAAAATAAACTCAAAATGGATCAAAGACCTAAATGTAAGACTGTATACTATAAAACTCCTAGAGGAAAACATAGGCAGAGCACTCCGACATAAATCACAGCAATACTTTTTTGGATCCATCTCTTAAAGCAAAGGAAACAAAAGCAAAAATAAACAAATGGGACCTAATTAAACCTAAAAGCTTCTGCCCAGCAAGGTTCAGGAATAAAGACGCAGATGTAAAGAATGGACTTGAGGACATGGGGAGGGAGAAGGGTAAGCTGGGATGAAGTGAGAGAGTGGCATGGACATATATACACTACCAAATGTAAAATAGCTAGCTAGTGGGAAGCAGCCACATAGCACAGGGAGATCAGCTCAGTGCTTTGTTACCACCTAGATGGGTGGGATAGGGAGGGTGGGAGGGAGATGCAAGAGGGAGGAGATATGGGGATATATGTATATGTATAGCTGATTCACTTTGTTATAAAGCAGAAACTAACACACCATTGTAAACCAATTATACTCCAATAAAGATGTTTAAAAAAAAAATAAAAGCTTTCTGCACAGCAAGGGAAACCATTGACAAAACAAAAAGACAACCTACTGAATGGGAGAAAATATTTGCACACAACATGACCGATAAGGGATTAATATTCAACATACATTAATAGCTCATATAACTCAACATCAAAAAACAACCCAGTTAAAAAATGGGCAGAAGATCAAGATCCGAATAGACTTTTTTCCAAAGAGGAAATGCAGATGGTCAACAGGCACATGTAAAGAGGGTCAACATTGCTAATTATCAGGGAAATGCAAATCAGAACCACAATGAGATATCACCTCATGCCTGTCAGAATGGCCATCATAAAAAAGAACATGAATAACAAGTCTTGTCAAGGATGTGGAGAAAAGGGAAGTCTCGTGCACTGTTGGTGTGACTGTAAATCAGTGCAGTCACTGTGGAAAACCATATTTTTAGTCAAAAGTTTAAAAATAGAACTACCATATGACTTAGCAATTCTCCTCCTGGGTATATGTCAAAAAACCCCCTAAAAACACTAATTTGAAAAGATACATGCACCCGTGTTTCTAGCAGCATTATTTGCAATTGTCAAGATATGGAAGCAACCTAAGTGTCTGTCAACAGATGAATGGATAAAGAAGAAGTGGTGTGTGTGTG
>RJWK010010744.1:0-27214 GCA_004363435.1 Platanista minor | reverse complement strand
TCACTTCTATATGGAATCTAAAAAATATAACAAACGAGTGAATATAACAAAAGAGAAGGAGACTCACAGATACAGAGAACAAGCTAATGACTACCATTGAGGGGAGAGGCAATATAGGGGTGAGAGAGTAGTAGATACAAACTATTGAGTGTAAGATAGGCTGCAAGGATGTACTGTACAACACGGGATATAGCCAATATTTTGTAACAACTGTAAATAGAGTGTAACCTTTAAAAATTGTATTAAAAAGCACACAAATAATGAGAGACATGTAAAAAGTGAAATTGTGAACCTTGTTTGCTTTTTCAGATTCCAGTCTCATTTCACTTTCCAGTTAGCTTTATATCTTTTGAGTAAATAAATACCTAAGAGTTGAGTTGCTGGGGCATATCACATGTCTAGTGATTTTAGGTTGGATCATGGGCATTGTATTAGATATCAAGTGTCTGATTTTCATTCTTTTGCTTTAAAGAATGTTGAGGTTTGTTTTGGATGGCAGTTAAGTTGGAGAGCTTCTTGATCCTTTTGAAGCGTGTTTAAGTATTTTTAGGGTGGGTTCAACCTTTCCTGTAGACTAGCTTAGCCCTTCTGAGCTGTCTTCTAATGTCCTGGGTCTTTAATGAGGTCTCTTTTATGTGGTCAGAACTGGAATGTCTCTCAGCCCCTATATGAATGGTACAGCTTAAAACTCTGGTAGTTATTCTTTGGCTGACCTTGTGGGGTTTCACCATATAGATGCATAGCTTAGTATTCAGCAAGACTTAAGGGGAATTCCCTTAAGCTCTAGGTTTCTAGAGCTCTTTCTCTGTATCTCACCTCTCTTGTACTCTGTTCCACAAATAGCTGCTTCTGCTTCCCTGAACTTTAATCTTTTTCTCCTCAGCTTAACAAGACTGCCATATTATGCTTGTGTCTTCCCACCATACATCGTAGTCTAGAAAGTGACTTGTCAGAAAACCTTGTTTGTCTCCTTTCACTCAGGATTATAGTCCTGTGCTGGCTGTTATGCAGTGTCTGAATATGGTTGTTTTATATATTTTGCCCAGTTTTTTTTTTTTAATTGTTTCTGGAGGGCTAATTTGGCACCAGTTTTCTGTTAGGTGGTCATCAGTCACGTTATTATTATACTATGTGTCCATCAGTCGGCTTGAACAATTTTCAGTCTTTTTTCACTGAGTATGTTTTAGCACATTCAAGATATCATCATTTTATTTCATGCCCAAATACTTTCATTATTGGTATTCTGATAAACAATTAGGTTGACTGAAAATGATGAAACAGGAGGTATGGAGTTTGATGAAAGAAACCATCCTGAGCCTTTCCAGAACTGTAGTTGGAGAACCAAAGCCTTTTGGTCCAGAATTCACCTAGGATTGCCAGAACTTCCTGGATCAAGCCTAATACATTCCAGAATCATTTTAAAATTTGATAACCTGAGTTGTAAGAGAGTAGATCTTGAAAGTTCTTATCACAAGGGGAAAAAAATTGTAACTGTGAGGTGTTGGATGTTAACTAATCTTATTGTGGTAATCATTTTACAGTGTATGCATATTGCAAATCATTTTGTTGTGCACCTTCAACTCATACAGTGTTCTATGTCAATTACACCTCAAGAAACTGGAAAAAAAATGTGAAAATCTGGAATGAGATTTTTTTTTATCATCATCAAACACTTATTGTATGCTTTACTATCATTTGTAAGGCACTAGCTATTCTGTTGCTGAAAAGGTATAAGATGCTAATGAAGAGAGACATATTTAAAATTAATGGCAACATGCAATGGCAAATGCCAAGTGAATGAACATCCCTAAAGGTGGTAATAGCATTTCAGGGGAAAATGCTTGAGTTTTCAGGGAAAGGTTTGTAGATAAGGAGATTTGAGCTATACTTGGAAGGAAAGATAGGCCTTAGGGTAAGTTATGTTGCTAGGAAAAACACTGTATAGTTAGCCATACTTCTGAAATATCCCATGTCCCTGTGTCGTGCGCTGCCCGCCCCACGCCCAGCACCACCAAATCCATCAGGTTATCTGCTATGTTATTGTTTTCTTTAGCTGGCACTTAAAGTATTTGAGATTTCCTGCACACTAGACTTTGTTGAAATCAATGCCTGTTGAATTTAATTGCATAGTGACAGTTTTCTGTATCATCTTGTTTAGCCCTCCAAAGCATACTTGACATATATATTAAAGGCAATTTTTTCTCTTTTAAGACTTCTTTGTAATTTTTATGATACATTTTTGAGTACTGTAGTTTGATTTTTATTTTTATCAATTTACTGGGAAACTACTCCCTCCTCAAGGCTATGGGAAATTTGACTAGTAGTTGACCTACCCCTCATTTCATTTTTCATTGCCCTTTGGGGGCCATTCATTGACATGAATGCACTGCAATCATTAGAATGGAAAGCTAGGAAACTGCTTTTTTTTAAATTAATTAATTTTTATTTTTGGCTGTGTTGGGTCTTCATTGCTGTGCGTGGCTTTCTCTAGTTACGGCGAGCGGGGGCTACTCTTTGTTGCAGTGCACGGCCTTCTCATTGTGGTGTCTTCTCTTGTTGCGGAGCACAGGCTGTAGACGTGCGGGCTTCAGTAGTTGTGGCATGCGGGCTCAGTAGTCGTGGCTCTCGGGCTCTAGAGCGCAGGCTCAGTAGTTGTGGCACACAGGCTTAGTTGCTCTGCGGCATATGGGATCTTCCCGGACCAGGGCTTGAACCCATGCCCCCCTGTATTGGCAGGTGGATTCTTAACCACTGGCACCACCAGGGAAGCCTGGAAACTGCTTTTAATTCATGAAAAATACATCAGTAAAACAAAACTCTTAAACTGGCTTAATTTCATTTTCCCTACTTTCTTATGCTATTGGATTTAATATTACTACCTCTGATAAATATATAGCAGTTTAGAGATGTGGTGAAGAGAATGGCTTTTTTTTTTTTTTTTTTTTTGCGTTACGCGGGCCTCTCACTGTTGTGGCTTCTCCCGTTGTGGAGCACAGGCTACGGACGCGCAGGCTCAGCGGCCACGGCTCACGGGCCCAGCTGCTTCGCGGCATGTGAGGTCTTCCTGGACCGGGGCACGAACCCGTGTCCCCTGCATCAGCAGGCGGACTCTCAACCACTGTGCCACTAGGGAAGCCCGAGAATGGCATTTGAAATTAGAGCCACATGGGTTTCAGTCTGGATTCTACTTTTTATAGGCAATAACTTTGGAAAAGCTGCTTGTTCAGTTACTTTCTGTGTTTTTGTGCATCTATAAAATGAGAACAATGAGTTAGTACGTTTTTAGTAAGTTGCAGTTGTTGTTGTCTAGGTTGCCTTTTGAATTATTAAACATAATCTGCTTCCACTGGATATTTAGACAATTTGTGTGTCTTCAGGAAAGAAGGAAATTCAAGTTCACTAAATATATGGATTCTCTTATAATCCATTTATTCCTCTAAGGTCAGTACTAATGTCCCCTATTTCATTTCTGATTTTAGTGAGTTGAGTCTTTCTTTCTTTTTTCCTTAGGTTTTTCAATTTTGTTGATGTTTTCAAAGAATTACATTTGCTTTGCTTGATTTTTTCTATTGTTTTACCGTTCTCTATTTTTTGTTCATATCCACTCCAGTCTTCACTATATCCTTCCTTCTGCTAGTTTTGAGTTAAGTTTGCTCTTTTTCTAGATCCTTTTAAGGTGTAAAGTTAGGTTATGGATTTGAGATTTTTCTTCTTTTTTGGTGCAAACATTTTAGCTGTAAATTTTCCTCTGATCAGTGCATTCACTGCCTCCTATGGTGTTGTGTTTTCATTTTCATTAGTCTCAAAGTATTTCCTGATTTTCCTTTTGGTCTTTGACCTATTGGCTATCTCAGAGGTGTTGTTTAATTTCCACATATTTGTGAATTTTCTAGTTTTCCTTCTGTTATTGCTATCTAGTTTCATTCCATTGTGGTCAGAGAAGATAATTTCAATCTTTTTAAATTTATTGAGTCATTTTGGTGACCTAACATGTTCTATCCTAGAGAATGTTTCATGTACATTTGCGAAAATGTGTATTCTGCTGTTACTGGGTAGAGTTTGGTATACATCTTAGGTCTGAGTGGTTTATGATGTTCGGATTCTCTGTTTCCTTACTAATCTTCTGTCTAGTTCTATGCATTATTGAAAGTGGGGTATTGTCCATTTGTTACTTTAGAACTATTGTCTAGTTGTT
Organism: Platanista minor; assembly: GCA_004363435.1. Classification (NCBI taxonomy): domain Eukaryota; kingdom Metazoa; phylum Chordata; class Mammalia; order Artiodactyla; family Platanistidae; genus Platanista; species Platanista minor. Next base: position 23,019 of record RJWK010010744.1, on the reverse strand, counting down.
ACTTTAGAACTATTTCTCCCTTCAGTTGCTTCAGTATTTGCTTCATGTGTTTCAGGGCTCTGTTACATGTGTTATCTGTTTATAATTGTTATATCTTCTTGCTGGATTGACACTTTCATCAATATATAATGTCCTTTATCTCTTGTAACAATTTCTGATTTAAAGTATTTTGTCAAATATTACTGTAACCACTAAGCTCTTAATTATACAATTTGCATGGAGTATCTTTTTTCATCCTTTCAATTTCAACTTATTTGTTTCTTTTGATCTAAACTGAGTTTCTTATAGAAAACTTAGAAATGAAATCATGTTTTTTTAATCTATTCTGACAATGTGTCTTTTAATTGAAGTGTTTAATCCATTTACATTTTAAATAATTGCTGATAAGGAAGAACTTCTGCCATTTTGCTATTTGTTCCCTGTGTCGTATCTTTTTTGTTCCTCAGTTCCTTCATTACTGTCTTCTTTTGTGTTTAATTTTGATTCCTTTTTCATTTCCTTTTCTCTGTATATTTCAGGTTTCTTCAGTGGTTATCTTGGGATTATATAGCATCTTACACTTACAACAGCCTAGATTGAATTAATAACAACTTGGTTTCAGTAACGAAACTATATTCCTCTACATCTTCATCCTTCCCCTTTTATGTTCTTATTGTCACACATTACATCATTATACATTGTGTGCCCATAATGTAGATTTAGAATTATCTTTTCATTCATTAGTCTTTTAAATCATATAGTTAAAAAAGTGGATTTCCAAGTCAAAAATACAATATTGCTGGCTTTATATTCACCTATGTAGTTACCTTTACTGGTGTTCTTTATTTTTTTCAGATGGCTCTGGATTACTGTTTAGTGTTCTCTCATTTCAGCCTGAAGAACTCCCTTTAGTGTTTCTTGTAGTTCAGATCTGCTTGTGACAAAATCCCTCAACTTTTGTTTATCTGAAAATCCCTTAATTCCTCCTTTATTTTGAAGGATAGTTTTTTTGTTTGTTTGTTTGTTTTTGTGGTACGTGGGCCTCTCCCGCTGCGGAGCACAGGCTCCGGACGCACAGGCTCAGCAGCCATGGCTCACGGGCCCAGCCGCTCCGCTGCATGTGGGATCTTCCCAGACCGGGGCACGAACCCGTGTCCCCTGCATTGGCAGGCGGACTCTCAACCACTGCGCCACCAGGGAAGCCCTTGAAGGATAGTTTTTCTAGATAAAGAATTCTTGGTTAACTTTTGTCTTCCAGCATTTGCATTGTCATCCCACTGCTCCTGTCCTCCATGGATTCTGATGAGAAATTGGCTGCTAATGTTATTGAGGATCCCTTATATATGATGAGTCATTTCTCTTGTTGCTTTCAAGGTTCTCTTTACCTTTCAGTAGTTTGAATACTATGTATCTTGGTATGGATCTTTTTGAATTTATCCTTCTTGGGAGTTTGCTAAGCTTTTTGGATGGTTAGATTCATGTTTCTATTAGATTTGGGACATTTTTCAACCATTATTTCTTCAAATATTCTTCCTGCCTCTTCCTCTTGCCTTGCCTTTGGGACTCCCATTATATTTATGTTGGTATGTATGGTGGTATCCCACAGTCTCTTAAGCTGTGTTCATTTTTCTTCATTCTTTTTTCTTCCTGCTCCTCAGACTACATAGTTAATAAAATCACTCATGAATAATAATCACAAACTATTAATTCGTTGGGTTTTACTGGACCACAGTCTAACAACTCTCAGTTATTTGATGTGGTATACAGTTGACCCTTGAACAACATGGGTTTGAACTGTGCAGCTCTGCTTATGCACGTTTTTTTTTTTTTAGTAAACACAAATAGTACATGATGCACGGTTGGTAGAATCTGTGAACGCAGAACCACAGATAAAGAGGACTGACTGTGGAACTTGAGCATCAGCGGATCTTGGTATGCATGGTGGTTCCTGAAAACAATCCCCTGCACACACCAAGGGACAGGTGTACTGTGTAAGTCAGCATAGGCAAGTCCCTGTGGTAGAGGATAAAAGCAGAGCATTGTGTACCAAGCGTTGGCTCTTTAAAGTCTCTGCCCAGAAATGACACAAGTCACTTCCCCTTGTGTTTTATAGGCCAAAGTAAGTCACATGGCCATACCTAATTTTAAGTGGTGAGGAAAGCACAGTTCTGTGTACCCAAGAATGAAGAATATATTATGTTTCAATAGCTTGAATGACAACCAGGTATGCATACAGTGTGATTGTATCTGTCTGTCTCTGAGAAGCCTCTGTTAATGACCGGGAACTATAATTCTCAATATGCTTTTATCATATCCCTTCAGAAAAGATTATGATAAAATTGTCTGAAAAGACATTTCTACTGCCACTGCTAGTAGATGCCTTTGTGTACTCTTATTAACAGTCTCCTAATTAATTTACAGACTGCTCCCTCCCCACTCTATCACCAATCCATTCTTTAGCATTCATTTTACTATTTCTTTGTGTACACAAAGGTTATTATTAGTCTCTTTAACTCTACTAGTTTTCAGTTTAACTCCTTCGTTTACTAGCTTTGTGACCATAAACAAAATTCTTAATGATAAACTGAAGCTTCAGTTTCTTTTCTGGAAAAATACAGATAATAACGCCTGACTCAAAGGACTGTAATCAGTCAGTTGATATAATGTGTGCAGAACGTTTTGTACACTCATACTTGGTAACTGCTCAATTTATTGCTTTTTTCCTCCTGGCATTCAGTGCTCTTCATAGTTTGGCTCTCCCTTACAAAAATCTGATGCAATACTCTCAAATTACTGTTGAACTATAAGTAATAATTTTGATCAGAAAGTTAGATTTTTTTGTTAATGTAATTTTTAACAGTTTACTGCATTTTAGTATATGTTTGGAGGAAGGGATGGAAATTACACTGTGAAGTTTATCTCCTAATTTTATAATGGAAGTCATTGAGAAGTCAGGATTTACTTAAATTTGCTATAAAATTCTTATCATAATACTTTTAGCTCTAATAAATGATAGTATTTATATAAAGGAAAATAGTTTCCAGTTTCAAGATGGGTAATGAGGTTTCCACCTTTTTCTTGAAAATCACCAACAGAACAAAAAGTTGAAATACTGTTTTCATCTTTAGTGAGCGCTGGAGGTATCTCTAACCCATGACCTAAAAATTAGATGAGAAAAAATAAATGACTTAGGAAGAATATCAAACCTGAGAGCCTAAGGTTACATATATGATATTGATGAAAAGCAACTTGTTTGATCTGCAAAACCCTACCATGGCTCAGGCACTAGTACCACAGAACATAGAAGTGAACCAGGGGGCATAAATGGGGATTGTTTGAAAAATCTGAATAAGGAATAGGATTTCTATGTTCTCACCTCAGAGGAGACAGGATGTCTGATTAAACCAGAGGGATTCCAGATACAGAGTAGGGCAAGGATGAAGTGCTAAACTAAAGATGGGGATTAAGTGAAAGTTGTACTGAACAGTAGGATGTCAAGCTTTCTTTCCCTGCTTGGCTCCAGACTTCGGGCTTCTGTACTTGATTGAGGGATTCTTCCTAGGGAAATTAAATTACTCCAGATGAATGACCCAACAGCCTCTCATATTGGAAGACCTCAAACAAAAATGCCTACCCTGAGGTCCACCAGTTGACAACCCAACTTGAACACATAGAGCTTAGAATTTTTTCTCATTAACCTCTTGAACATGAAGAAAGATGTTAGCCATCTTAGGAAAGTTTCTAACGTAAAATAGAGACACAACAGAAAAAAGGAAACTCAGAGGAAATAGGCAGTATAGGGTACAAAAACACTTTGGGGAAATGAAAATTAGCCACCTTAAACAGGTATTGCCTAATTAAAAAAAAAAATTGGTGCTATAAGAAAAAAGGGGAGGTGGGTGTGAGAAAGTTCCTGGAATGAAAAGTATGATAGCAGAAATTAAAAATTCAATAAAAGCATTAAAAGAGACATTTGACAGACCCTCCCAGGATATAGAACAGTGTCAGAAGAAATATCTTTTCAGACAACTTTATCATAGTCTTTTTTGAGACAAACATTCATTCAAGTGTCATAATAAAATAGAGACATTTCAGACTTGAGAGTTCTAAGTTTACTTCTCATGCACCTTTCCAGGAAGCCCCAAGAATATGTGAACCGAGGAAGATACAGGATCTATAAAATAAAGGATTCAACATAGGAAAGAAGCAAAGAAATCATAAGGATGATGACAAAGTAAATATCATGTTGATAGCTGTGCATTAGACTTAGTAGGGCATTGGGCATAAAGAGGGATGCCTCCAAGGGCGGTGGGGGGGAAATGAAAATGATAAGCTGTGTAGCAGGTTTGACCACATAGAAGAGTATATTGAGAATTATTTTGTCAGAGCTATTAAGGAGTATGAGATGACTTAGGTATAAGTTTTAAAAAACCAAGCAAATGAAAGCATGTGGAAAATGATCAAGTTATTTAAGGAAAGATTACTGAACACTACTTGACCCAGAAGTGAAAAATATTTATGTAATCATCATAATGAAAACAGTTTGGTATAATTATGTTGGGGCAATGGGAAAAAAAATGGGTAAATGAGAATAAAAAGTTAATAATGTCTAAAATTAATGATGTTAAAGCAGTGTAAACACATCGTTTAAAAAATACGCAGGTAAATAGAAGATAACAGCTCAAAGAATTCAAGCTGGTTGCCTCCTCATTGAAAGAAGACTACTTCAGTAGTTATTTTTGTTTGTCATAAGCCTTCTATCACTGTTTGACTATTTATGTGTATGTATTACTTTGAATAATAACTTTAAAACTAGATGTACATGGAGAACATCTCAGAAAATTCATCACAGTGTTTTGTGTGGTTAGCAATTCAGATATGACTCCTGTAAACTAATAACTCATGGTGTCCTTTTAAGGACTGTCATATCAAACATACTAATTGAACACGAACATGTTTGGTTAAACATTAGCCAATTTAACCATTCAGACACGTAGAAGGAATCAAATATTCCAGGTCATGGCAGTAGCAGAGCAGGATAGTAATAAAGCACCACCAGGTTTCTGTATGGAAAGTAATCTAAAACTAATAAGTAAGCATCTAAATAATTTTCTGAGCATCCAAGTAATTTTCACAAAGCTAGGAACCTTAACTTGTTAGATTCTTTGCACTTAGTTTTAATAGTATTGACAAATTGGTTTCTAGGATTGTAGGTGATGAGAAGGAAAGATGATGTAGGCAGCCTAATTGTTGCCTAGAGTAAGTGATAGCTGATAGTAAGAGAAGAGACAGATAGCTGTTAAATTCTAGCACAGGCATTGAGAAAGAATGGTCCAATGCCATATGGTTATAAAGATTCCAAAACAGCTTTGTAGTCCTTTTGAGGGCTTGTATGTGACAGCTCAATTATGTTGGCATTGACCTAGCCACTCTAGTGCAGCGATTTAGTGCCAAGGAGTTTTCAAATTTACCCATTTTGCCACTTAATGTAAAACATCTCCTAATTGCATCCCTGAATCTGACCTTAAGTCTGATACATACCTAAAGGATAGGAATCAAGAATGAGGTGTGGAGCAAGGGAAGATGAGGTGACGATTTGGATCACTTCGGACATGCACTGTATAATAGAATGGTATGTAAGTTTTGTAGCTGCTCAACTCAGAAAGGGCTGTCAGTCATTTTAAATGTCTGTTGGTTCCCTTGAGAATTAACTTCTGTCTTTACTGTTTTTTTCCCTAAGATTCTTTGCTCTTCTCCCTCCATTCCCACTCTCCCCAATATAAGTTACACTGGTCAGACACATTTATTTCTAATTGATAAATAGATATGTCTGCTATAGTGGAATTTAAGTATGTTTTTCATTTGAGAACCTAAAGGATGAACACCTGATTTTTACATTTGATTGTGTTACTTTATTTGATTGGTTCTTAGTCACACGGTGGAGGAGAATTCAGAATCTTTCTTTAATCCTGCGTATTTGCTTTTTTTTTTTTTTTTTTAGAGGAAGTCCACAAGTGAAGGGAACACCCCATTTTAAGGAGGAACAGTGTGCTCCAGCATTAAATTTAGAGATGAGGAAAATACTGGATTTGCAGGCACCCATCATGAGGTACAGTACTTTGGTTAAATTTAGCATTTTGTGATGACAATATACAGTGTAGTTTGTTAATCGCATGAGCAGTAAGAAAGTTGATTTTATTTCTTTTCATTGAGGATCATTTTTTTTAGTCCTAAAAATTCTTGACTAGCCCTTATAAAAAATGTAAAATTTTACAGATGGTACATTATTATACTTAAATTACTGTAATAAAGCCCACAATTTGGGTATACCAACTATAATTTTATTTAGAAATTTATATTTTTTGATAAGATCTAGAATTGTTTGAATGGTATAACAGTACATGTTACTTAGAAAGATACTCATATGTATTTGTAAAAACATTGAGGGCACTTTTTCTTGAAAAAACTTCCCAACTATGTTGTTGGGTTAAAAAAAAGTGAGGTATAATGTACATAAAAATGCTACTATTTTATTTTAAAGTGAGCTGGTGGTGGTAATTTATGTGTTGTTCTGGAAGAATACGTAAGAAACTGGGCATGAGAACTGAGTGGCTAGGGGGACAGTTTTGGAAAAAGACTTTTTACTATGTAGTCTTATTAAGTGTTGACCTATATGGATATAATATGTGAATATATTAAACTATATGAATGTAATACATATGTTTCTTAAATTCTGCTGATTCACAGTTGTAACGAAAGGCTTCCTTCATCATTTCTCTTGTTAGAATACAGTACAGATACTAGAACATGTTAAATAGAATTGTATACAAGTGGCTGGCTATTGTCTTGCCTTGTTTAATCTATCTATTTTTACTTTAAGTCTCCTCAGAGAAAAAGAATGCCTTTTTGTTGTTGTTGTTATTTGTTTAAATGTGATCAGGGCTACAGGAGATTGAGTTCAGGTTACTCTTTATCTCAGATTTTATTTCAGAATAGAGATCCTTTTCAAGAGTGTAACTTGTGTAAGGAATTGTGAATGTCTCGTTTCCAAGCTGGATGGAACTGTACAAGCATGGTTTTCTACCTCCACCTGGTGGCAAAAACTGTGTGGTTCATGGATATGGGATAGAAAAAGGGCCTTTAAAAAAAGAATTCCTGCCGTCTTGTACAAGTTTAACTTGTCAGGTGCTAGTTTTTAATCTACTAATTTAGATGACTGGAAATCTCTCATTTTCTCTCAGAACTTCAGTAAAATAATTGCATTTCAGAGCAGTGTTATTATTAGCACCTGTAACATGTACCTCCTGGAAATTTGATTGGAGAATTCCTATATACTTCTGAGTTGAGTGAGGGGGCATGAAACTTGGCCTTTAAACCAAGTATTTTCCCTCCCACTACCAAAAATTAGTCAAATAAAGTTAGGGACAATGATTATGCTGTTGCTTATAGGCATAAGATTGCAAGAGTCTGCCATCTTTTAATTTTTGATTGAAGAAAGAATTGGATTAATGTTAAGCATCTACACCTTGTTATTAATTGAGGATAGAGAATATATGGAAAGTTAAAAAGTACTGGGACTGGGCTTCCCTGGTGGTGCAGTGGTTGAGAGTCCGCCTGCCGATGCAGGGGACACGGGTTTGTGCCCCGGTCCGGGAAGATCCCACATGCCGTGGGGCGGCTAGGCCCGTGAGCCGTGGCCGCTGAGCCTGCGAAGCCTGTGCTCTGCAACAGGAGAGGCCACAACAGTGAGAGGCCCTGCATACCGCAAAAAAACAAAAACAAAAAAAAACAACAGCAATAACAAACACCTCTGGTATACCACATAGCTGTTAATAAAGCCCATAGAAGTCAGTGATTGTAGAGGCTCTCTAAGGGCATAACTTAGAGTATCTTTATGTGTATTTTGTGTGTAGTTACACGCAGGGGTGATTTTCAATAAAAATCAGTACAACATATGAAGACATAGAATATAAATTATTGGTACAGGGTCCTAACATCCCCCAGATGGCAAGAATTAATCCTTTAGTTCTCAAATCTGTGAAAATGGGAATCGGTGGGGACAGACCCTTGGGTGACTTGAAACAAGGCCTGTTTACTAAACTTCATGGAAATATTCAGTACTGTAACATCTGATATCAGCCTTTAATTGAAAGTTTGTTTACTTTCAACTGTTTAATTGAAAGTTTGTTTACTTTCAATTAAACGAGGAGGATCTATCTTTTTTATAGATTATCATTTTTGTCACAGTTATTTGTTAATTCCAACGTCAGGATTGTTTATGAGTCTGTTTACATTGATGGATTTTTCTTGACTCTGGGTCATATTTTCCTGTTTATTCAGACATCTGGTCATTTTTTATCACAGTACTGTGGATGATGATGATGTAGAGATTCTGAATTCTGTTAACTTTGTCAGAAGAGTGTTGAGTTTTGCCTAGCAGGCAATTAAATTACCGGAGGGTCACCTTGATCTTGTTCCTAACCGTCATATGCAGTGATTCTTCCAGGGAGACACAAGCTGGGGAGAGGGAGAATGTGGTTTGAAAAAACCGAGGCTGACTCCTGCTGAATGAAAATCACTGGTAAACCAATGACTCCTCCACTAAATTGCCTCTCTTGTATCAGGTCTAAAACAAAGTTTTTATATTCTAGCCACCACGTGCTACACATAAATTTTACCACTAAAATATAAATTTGAAATAAAAATATATAATATTTTAAAAGGTGAACTTTCGTTAAACTGGGAACTGTAGTTGACTAGAAATGCTCTGAAGTTCAAGAGATGGAGCTCAGTAAGGGGACATGTTATTCTTATCTTTTTTAATATTTTTGTAGTTGGGAAGAAAGTACAGTAAATTCTTCATTATCTGAAATATACGGTGGAATAAGTCATTGAACTCAACTTTCCAAAGAAGTAAAAGTTAAAGAAAACATTAAAAACGTTCTTTTCACCATTATGGATTAAAATATTTCTGAAGTAGACTCTTAACTTCTTAAGTATGAAAGGAAATTTAACAGTACCTAATAGAGTATATAAATAGACATTGCATTTTTCATTCTTATACTTAAATTTTTTTTTTTACAGCATTTGATACTCTTAAGTACTCTTTCTTAAGTCCTTCTTATTCCCTTGGCTTTCTTGATACCAGTTTCCATTGGTTCTCTTTCTTTCTCTCTGCCATTATCTTTGTAGCCTCACTTTTGGATTCCCCTTTCCTCTTGACCTTCCTCCCACAAACATTTGGTGCCATATGTAACTAACATTGCCCTAGGGGCTTGGCATTATAGGAGTAAACAAATTAGGCATTTATTGCCATGCAGTCGTAAATGTTAAATCTCTTTGCAAGTATCTATAAGTGCTGAGATCATACTACATAATTACTTTTCCCTACTTAGTCAACTGAGAGGTCTTCTGCAGGGAGAAACTGTATTTTATTCACTTCTGAATCTCCAGCCCAGCATAGTGCCTGTCACAGAGCTCAGGCTTAATTAAATGTTTGTTGAATGGATGCACAATGTGAGATTCTTTGATACCCTAGAAATACTGCGGTCTAGAACTATGCTCTCCACTACAGTAGCCACTAGTCAAATGAAGTGATTTAAATGTGAATTACAGATAAAATAGAATTAAAAATTTAGGTCTTCTGTCACACTAGCCATGTTACAAGTGTACAGTCACCACATGTGGTTAATGGCTACCGTGTTGGATAGTACAGATACAGAACATTTCCATTACTGGTGAAAGTTCTGTTGGACAGGGTTAGAGGATTGTTACCTCTACACTCCATGTCTCTGGATTGTCATTCTGTCGTTAGTTCTTTTCATGGTTTCTCTGTCTCTTTCCTTTCTTGTCAGCTGTCACTTATCCTTCCATCTTCTAATTTGCTGGTTCAGTACGTCTAGTTTTTAAACGTAATTCATCAGGTTTGTGACTACAGCAACGCGTGGTCTTTTATTTCAGAATTTCTGATTCTAGATTGAATTATACATAGATAAAGCTGATATATAGCTAAATTGTAGATAAATGGCAGTTTTGTAAGTGGTTTTATGATCTTTGCATGAATATTCTCCAGAGCAGTTATACTCATATTCATTGCTTTCCCAATATGCTTTTCTTAAAAGGAAATTGATTCTAAATTGCTTACTTCTCTACAGTTTGCAGTCTGTGCTGGAAGATCTCCTGGTTGCTACTTCTGATGGACTTCTTCACCTTATTCACTGGGAAGGAATGACAAATGGGAGGAAAGCTATTAATCTTTGTACAGTACCCTTTTCAGTAGACCTCCAGTCATCTAGAGGTAGTTAACACTTTTTTCATGAGACAGAACCAGATGTTTAATATTTTATATAAACTAATTAGATATTTTTTATGGATGAACATTGGTTTTTCTACTTTGGAATTAATTATGCAAGGGAGGAGGGCGTGTGTGTGTGTGTGTGTGTGTGTGTGTGAGAGTAGGAAGGAGTAGTTCAATTGTTTAGTGTTGTTAGGTCATTACGTTTGCCCTTTTAACTGTCCTTATATGGTTTGCAAGCAAAAATATAAGAGAATTAATTTACTATATTCATATTTCATGTACTTTTTTTTCATCAGCAGGTTCATTCCTGGGCTTTGCAGATGTGCACATTAGAGACATGGAATACTGTGCCACACTTGATGGGTTTGCTGTTGTGTTTAATGATGGTAAAGTTGGATTTATCACACCAGTGTCAAGTAGATTTACTGCAGAGGTATGACTTATTTACTTGGAATGTTTATTTTTTAATTTTGAATTTATTAATTTTAGTCTTTATTAAACCCCTCCCCTATTTTCTTATTTAAGATTTTAGGGGTTGTTAATTAATTTTTTAATCAAAATTATACATACAAATAGTGTAAGTAGACAATTCTATTGACATGTTAATGAAAAATGATAGTTCCTTTCCTCCTGCTTGTTCTCTTCATGCCCAGTTTTTATTCTCAGAGGCAACTACTTTTTATTCCTTCACTGATAATTTTGCTATTTATCTCCACTACTCTGAGTATTTCCTGTAATTTTTAGTTTTTAGGCTGTGTTCATTGATTTCCCATTGTGGAAAATGACCATGTACTTCCCTCTTCTCTGTTCCCCCACCCTGTCTGTAAGTTCTTCCCATCTTCCCAATATAGTTATTGTGATTTTGATTATATTAGTATCCGTTTCATCTTCTTGAATAAATTTCTCTTGGGGCCTTCTGGATGATTGCTTACTATACACACCTATTTAACACAGTTGCATTTTTAGGCTGTCCATCATTATCATCCTGTGGATTTCCTATATTCCTTTATTTTTAGATCCTTTCAGAGTTAATGGCTAATTAATATTTGATTCATTAATATATGAATTTGGTTGCTGTGACAGAGACCCAAAATAAGAATTTGGATTCACTGAAGGCTGTGTGGGCTTTGGTGGGTTTGGTTGACTGTGATCTTCATCATAGGGTGAGCTAACTGGGTTATTTGTTTTCTTCCCCGCTCCGTATCCAGTGTCTGTTGGAGAAGAGTCCCGCAGTCTTTCTCAGAGAATGTGTACCTGGCTGGCCCAGTATTTTGGGATTTGAGTTATGGAAGAGTTAGACTAGAGGGTCCAAATTCAGGATGTAAACTCCCAGGTATCCGTATTTTTGGTGTGGTCTAGAGACCACTGAGATTTTTTTGTTTTTCTCTAAAGAAAAACTCCAGTTTTCTATTGGAGTAGAGGTGGGGTATTTCTTAGCTGCTCAGACTGGGAGGTAGGCAGTCCCAGCTACTGATTAAATAGTCTTTAAACCAATCCTACTGCTTTTAGTTCAGCTTTTGAGAGACATTTAAATTCTCAGGCCTTTTGTGTACCTTACAATGTAAATGTGGCTGTTTTTCAACATCATTACTGCTAGTTAAGGATTCTACTCATCCACTTGCTTCCCAGCTTCCAGAATTTTCTGAAACCACCTCCTCTCCCATTGTTTGTCCTTGCCAACATATGCATTTTGAAAAAAATCTTTTCTGTTATAAAAGTTGGGGTTTTAAGAGTCAGAGAAGCTAAATATTCTTGTTCAGTCTGTTCTCTTTAATGGAAAGGATTTTAAGTTTTCAAGAGCATATTTTTCTATATGGTATCAGCTTTCTGTCTGATTTATTTCACTCAGCATAATGCCCTCAAGGTCCGTCCATGCTGTTGCAAAAGGCAAGATTTCATTCTTCTTTATGGCTAAATAATATAGTTGACCCTTGAACAACGTAGGTTTGAACTGTGCAGGTCCACCTACACCTGAGTTTTTTGCAGTAAATACATACTACAGTACCCTACGATCTGCGATTGATTGACTCCACAGAAGCGGAACCAAGGATATGGAGGGTCAACTGTAAAGTTGTATGTGACGGGGGTAGATGCCCCTAACCCCCATGTTGTAAGGGTCACCTGTATATTCCCGTGTGTGTGTGTGTGTACCAAATTTTCTTTATCCATTCATCCATCAGTGGGCACTTAGGTGTTGCCATGTATTGGCTATTGTAAATAATGCTGCATTGAACATGGGGGTACAGTTGTCTTTTCAAGTTAGTGTTTTCTTTTCTTCTTCTTCTTCTTTTTTTTTTTTTTTGGATAAATACCCAGAAGTGCAATTGGCTGGATTATATGTTTGTTCTAACTTTACTTTTTTGAGGAAGTTCCATACTGTTTTCTGTAGTGGCATACCAATTTACATTCCCGTCAACAGCGCACAAGGGTTCCCTTTTCTCCACATCCTCACAACACTTATTATTTCTTGTCTTTTTGATAATAGCCATTCTGACAGGTATGAGGTGATGCCTCATTGTGGTTTTGATTTGCATTTCCCTGATGTTAATGGTGTTGAGCATCTTGTCAGGTACTTTTTGGCTCTCTCTGTGTGTTCTTTGGAGAAATGTCTATTCAGTTCATCTTACCATTTTTTAATCAGAATTTTTTTGCTATTAAATGTTTGAGTTTTTTATATATTTTGGATACAGTCTTTTCTCACATATATGATTTGAAAATATTTTCTCCCATTCAGTAGATTGCCTCTTCATTCTGTTGACATATGTTTGGGATTTAAATGTTTTTACTGAAAACAAAAATATTAGAGCTGGAAAGTGAGTGACTCATTTCTGAATATCAGCTTGTATTAGTATTTGGTTAAAGAAAGTTTTGTAGTAAATTAAGGATTTAAAATAATGAAAAGTAGATGAAACATTATTAAATAAGTTATAAGTAGAAAATATAAATTACAAGAAAACAATACATATCTATTACTGGTAATTGGGAAATACACTAATGCCATATTTATATCACATTATTTAAGTGCTTTATAAAAATCTGTTTGGCACTGCTTTTTTTTTTTTTTTTTTGGCTGTGCCGAGCGGTAATGCGGGATCTTAGTTCCCTGACCAGGGATCGAACCCATGCCCCCTGCAGTGGAAGCATGGAGTCTTAACCACTGGACTGCCAGGGAAGTCCCCTGTTTGGCACTGTTTAATACAGTTAGCAAATGTATTAAAATATGTCAGATTATGCCACTCCTCTGCTCAGAACCCTTCAGTAGGACAAGATATTTAGGACAGAACCTGCTGAGGACAACTAAAAGAGCTGGAGAAAAAATATTTTTTGAATGTGCTTAACGGCTTTGGAGAGCTAAAAAGACTGTAAAGAGCTAACAAGACTGGTTAGGGGAGGCCAAAGGCCCAGTGAGCTAAAAGCCCAGTGTTTGACATGACAATGAGCATGAACAAACAAGGCTGTATGCATCAACATGGATGAATCTCACAAACATGTTTAGTGGAAGCGGCTAGACACAAAAAAGTATATGCTATGATTCTATTTTATATAAAATTGAAGGAAAACAGAAAACATAGGCAGCTCTGATTCAGTTCTGTGTGGATGCATGTTTAAGTGTTAATGGTTTAAAGGAAAAGAAGGAAGTGATTACTATGTAAGTCTGGATATTGTTTCTTTTGTGGTAGAGGTGAGGATAATATTGATCAGGAGTGACACTGTTGGGGGACTTGTGGGTACTGGTAATTCCTAGCCTGAATGGTAATTTCACAAGTGTTTACTTTGTGGTATTATTGTGATGTACATTTTTGCCTTTGTATTTTTCTCTAATACATTATAATTCATAATAGAAAGGGTTAAAAAAAATTAAAGACACTCCAAATGGCTCCCCATATATGAATTTGAGAAAAAGCCAAAGTTCTTATGGTGAGTTTCAAATCCCTATAAATCTGGCCCCCTGTTTCATGTTACCTCATTTATTCCTTCTCCTTCCCCCATTCCACTCCACTCCACTCCATCTGCACAGGCCTCTTTGATGTTCTTTGAATATGCCAGAAATGCTACTGTGACAGGGCCTTTCTACTGCTGTATCTCCTAAAGTACTTTCCTCAAGGGGCACCTTCATAGGGAAGATCTTTTAATATTACATCCTTCCCCCATACACTCTCTTCTCCTTAATTGTTTTATTATTTTTTTCTGTAACATTTACTAACCTCCCATGTGATACTGTACAATTTTTTAAACTTGTGAGTCTCTTAACAAATGTAAAGCAGGGATATAGGTAGGGATTTTGGTATGTTTGAATATCTGCAGTATCCTTGGCACCTAGAGCAGTACCACGTGAATAGTAGGCACCTGGAAAATTTTTGTTACAGGGAGGAATAAACGAATTTTAGTCTACGCAGCAGTCCAAAGAAATAATGCTCAGTGTTGTCTTTGCCATTTTTTTTTTTTTGCGGTACGTGGCCCTCTCACTGTTGTGGCCTCTCCTGTTGCCGAGCACAGGCTCCGGACGCGCAGGCTCGTGGGCCATGGCTCACGGGCCCAGCCGCTCTGTGGCATGTGGGATCCTCGCGGACTGGGGCACGAACCCGTGTCCCCTGCATTGGCAGGCGGACTCTCAAGCACTGTGCCGCCAGGGAAGCCCTGTCTTTGCCATTTTTGTTAACTACAATAATGTCTAGTTTTATTATTAAAATTGAAGAATAAATAAAATTTCTACAAAAAAGCAAATATTCCATATTTAGATAGTAGATTCTATAGTTTATTTAGGAATTAAATAAAATCTATAGTATTATATTTCAAACAGTTTACTTATATTGGATCATTTAATTTTACTATCATGATTATGCAGAAATAAAGTGCTGTATTGTAGTGTGCTGATTTTTGTGCTTACTAAACTAACAGTCATGATGACCTTTGCCTTAGAAATTTATGATCTCGGATGCCCTTGATTTGACAAATAAAAACAGACAAGGGAGCTGAATCTGTTCTGTGTCTGTATTCAGAATTAAGTGGCATATAAAGCTTAATGATAATATTCATTTATTGAAGCTTAACTTGTTGAATTCCAGGCATTGTATTAAGTGGGTTACTTGTATGTAAGTTCTCATTTAATTTTCAAAACACTCTAAGAGGTAATTTACAGGTAAGAAAACTGAAGCTTGGAAAGTTCAAATAATCATTTTAGCAAGTCAGGGGTAGATCTGAGATGTTATGTCAGGCTGCCAGATACCATGCTACTAACCACTGTACTATAAAAAGCAAAGGAGTAGTAGAGAATAGTAAGCAATTGACAAATCATTAATCACTTCTAAGGGATAGACCAAATAAAATTGACCATTTTCGATTGATCAGAAAAGTTCAACACTATATGCTAGGTGACAAGAATAATAATAGTGAGCAAATTAGATGCAGTTTCTACCATCAAGAGGTTTAATAGGAAAGTCGTCTTCATTTAATTTGAATTTAGAGGTCAGATATCCATTATTTAGTGTTTTATGAATAGATTAGCCCTGGACTTAGCTTATTTGGGAGAATTTATTGAACCAGTTAATGAAATTGAGGTTTTTAAGGGAGAAAATCCAGATGGTAGTTCTGATGGGATGTTTTCCTATCCAGATCAAACCATATAAAGCCTTATAAAACTATGTTTATTGAAGGAGAATTATATTGATAAAAGTACATTTGGGGAACATGCTTTAAATCTTAACTTTTTCTTAATTTTAGCAGCTTCATGGAGTTTGGCCACAAGATGTTGTTGATGGAACTTGTGTAGCAGTAAATAACAAGTATCGACTGATGGCGTTTGGTTGTGCGAGGTAATTGATATAGATGTCTGCATTTTAAGACTTACTGTTAAAAATAATGTTTTTTTTTAAACCGTAAAATATTCTTAACATACTTAGGAACTTTATTGTGCCTTTCATAATTTATGAATCAGCCTTAATATAAAATTTAAAAGCATTTTAATAGATTGAAGCAAACAAATCTAAAGGGCATATTTTGGAGATTGGGTGCTTTAAGTTTGTAAAAGTGAGCTTTTTTTCAGTGGTAGGAAATTGAGTCACAAGTTAAGGTTAAATCAGTTAAAGTTTAGGTTCTTTATTGTTTAGAAGAAGATCAGGAAGAATGTTTTCCTGTTTTGGAAACAATCCTTTCTTTTTAAGACATCAGTGTTGACTTACCTTTGAATTAGTGGGTGTGCCTTAGTTAACAAGCAAATTAAAAGCTTATACATAAAATCAGTTTCTTGCTTTAATTCAAATCAGGTTTTAGAAGTAAAATTGAATACAAATTATTCATTCAACAAATATATTTGTGTCTGCCATGTGCCAGGCACAATTCTAAGCACTTGGGATACATTGGAAAACAAAAATATACCTGACTTTTTTGAGCTTTATGTTTTAGCTCAAATAAAAAGATCATATCAGATGCTGAGAGTAATGCCTTAAAATGTGTATAGTGCTTTTTAGTCTTCAAAACTCTTAAATATAAAATTCCATTTTGACTTCAAAATGTGACTTAGTGGTTCTGTAGAACATAACATCTAATATAGTTTCCAGCTACATCAGGGAAAGTATCAAAGTATTTCTATCAGTATAAGTAATACACTGATCGTGTTATAAATCACTGCCTTCATTACCCTGTCAGTAATCTGTTTGTGAAGTAGGAAATCCTTATCCTCAACACATTGCTTTTCACTGAGGAGATAAATGTAGAATGTAAATTTAACTTAGTGTAAGGAGAAAAGGAAAGCATATTTTTCTTCATCATCATGGATTTGATTTGGTCGCATTTTGTTTAGAATTTTTAAATCTATGTTCATGAGTACAGTTTGCTATAGTTTTTTTTTTTTTCTCTCCTCGTTAACCAAGGTTATGCTTGTCTCATAAGACAAGTTGAGGAAGGATTTCTCTCTTTCCCTTCTTTGTTCATCTCTGAATGTGTGACTGAATTTGTCAGTGAAGCCACCTGAGCCTAGAATTTTCTTGATCACTAATTCAATTCAGTTTTAAAATAGACTGAAGAAGATTTAGATTTTTTGTCTCTTAGTCATTTTGGCAGGTTGTATTTTTCTAGGAATTGGTTTCTTTCATATACACTGTCAAATTTATTGGCATAGAGTTTATAATATCCTTTTTAACTTTCATATTGTAAAATAAAAACAGGAAAGTACATAATCCAGATATTCACAGTTTTACAAATAATTATAATACAAACAACCATCTTTTCACAACTCAGTCAAGAAATAGAACATTGCCAGCCAATATAAGTTTTACTCCTGCCACTTCCTAATCATGACTCCCATTCCCTCCTTAACACTTAAAGGTAACCAATTTTGTCTTTCATGATAATCATTTCCTTTTTTTTTTTTTTAACAGTTTTACCACTCACATATGCATTCCTAAAAAGCATAATTTAGTTTTACCTAATTTTGAACTTTATATGAATAGAATCATATTCTATGTTTTGTGTCTTGATTCTTTCAGTCAGTGTTGTGAATTCATCCATCTTATTTGCCAGTAACTGAAATCATTTATTTGGGATTGATTTATAAGTAGTGTTTTGGTATATGAATATATCATAATTTATCTGATTTCCTGTTAAAGGACATTTACATTATTTCTTGGTTTCCAAAAAAGGAGACATTCTCTTACATAAATGCATCATCTTTAGTCAAACACATGGGAAAATTAATGATAAATCCCCAATAAGATCTAATACAATTCATATTCAGACTAACCCAGTTGTCACCAAATTTCCTTTATCTCTTTTGTTTCAGTCAGAATCATTCAAAATTCATGAATTATATTTGGTTATTCTTTCTCTTTAGTTACCTTTTGCCTATAAAAATCCTTGTATCTTTTTTCTTATTTTTATGGCATTAACTATTTTTTGAGTCTAGGTCAGTTGTTTACAGAATATCCTACATTCTAAATGTGTCTCATTGTTTTATCATAATGGCATTTAATTAGTTTCTGTAACACCTGTTTGAACCTTGAAGGTGGTTCTTATTGAGCCAGTATAGTCAAATGAGTAGGAAGCTCACATCAGCATTTAGAGAAAACTGACAGAGATGGGAACAGTGGTTGGGTGTGCAGTTCTACCTCACCTACATTCAGGGCTAGCACCCAGGGGTCTAGCAAGGCCAGATTTTAGAAGCCAGGATTCTAGCCCTTCTTCCAGGATAATGAAGGTGGAATCTTGGCCTTCAGTCTTTTAGTTATCTCAGTTTTCATGAGTTGGGAGAGGATCAGCCCTTCTTATGGGCATGATCATGGGTTGGGGTGAAAGTTTTGTGATTATAGCTATGTGACTGACATAAGTGACCTAGTGGCTTGTAGCCCTGATCTGCCAGCACTTACCAGGATTAATTGACTTGAATACCTTATTAGAGTTCTGTAAGAAGCCAGCTTTCTTTTAGGATGACAGTTTACAGCCTAATTCTTCCCCTTATATTTAAAGGTTTTATTAGATTCTGGTTAAACATTTTTGTCATAGGTGTTTTGTGCTTCTTATAGCATTATGCAGCCATAACATTGAGTGGTCTCAGTATTGATGATGCTGAATTTGATTACTTACGGTGGTAATAGCCATGTATATCTCTATTATAGAGATATATTTTTTGCTTTGAGATTAGTAAGTAGTATCTTTTTAATGAGATATATTTTTCTTTTATGGTGGGCTTATGAGAAATGGAAAGAAAAATAAGTAATATAGGCACTATAAATACTTAAAACGTTGTCAGTCTTTTGTAACTATTGACATAGCACCTACTTCTTATATTAGAAATATCTGGACTCCTCACTGACTTGTTAGAGTTCAGCAGCCCAGAGTTAGCACTTGACAGTTGTTAGGTGCAAAGCAAAAACAAGTAAATACCTGCTAGCCACTTAGTGCTGTCTTTCAGCAAGGTATCTAATTGGGCAGGTAGTCTGGATATATCTGTTCCAGGTATTTGGCTTCTGACTAAGTTAGAGTAACAGATCAGATTTTCTCTCCCACCTAAAATAGCCAAGAAAATGGACAAAAATATGAAAAAACTGTTTTGAATTCAAGACATAGGAAGGACATCAGGCAACAAAGGATAGTGATCCCTGAAAGATGAGAAACTAAATAAGAAAGCTCTTCAACTGCCCCAGCTTCAATTACTTTGAGAGAATTTCCAGCACAAGGATGGAGAGACAGGGCCTGGCAGATTCCCTGGGTTGAGTGTGTGGAAAGGAAATGAGAGTCTGGGAGACCAAAGCAGCTGGGGCTCACAGGCCAGACATCAGAGGAGAGAGTGGCACAAAGAGAGAACTCCAGAGAGCTGTAGAGGGTTCCTTTTGAGTATTGAACTGAAACATGGAAGATAAAAGACCCAAATCAAACATTACAGAAGAAAAGATTAATAAACTTGAAGAACACAGCAAGAGAAACGATGATGCAAAATGAAACACAGAGAGAAAAAAAGAATTTAAAAACAGAGCATCAGTGAGCTTGTGGGTTAACTTCAAGTGACCTGTTATTGCAGTTATTTTATTTAGTCCCCATCCTGATCCTTGAGAAGAGTGGGGCCTGGCTGGAAACTGATCAAAGCTACTGTGAGGAGATCATCTGACTTCTCCTACCTTGAAGGAGTACAGATAAGGGTCAGAACATTCTGGCAGGCATAAGCTAGTGTCATCCTGATGTGTGCAAAAGCAGCCTTGGATTTAAATTATTTTTTAAAACAACATTTATGTTAAATTTTCGATCTGAGAATAGCTCTGTAAGTAGAAATGATATTTTTTGTGATCATTATAGTTCAATTTTGAAATATAGCTTAGATGTAATATACAGATTCTTTGTTTTGGTTTCTGGTCCTTTGTAAGTTTGACCCTTGTAAAGATTTTTTAATGGAATAATGATACTTACCATATACATAAGAGTATGTATCATGTGTATACATACAAAAGATAATATAAGGTAAAAAATAACAAAATGAAGATTTCTGTAAGTTTCCAGTACTGCACTCATGTAGCCCCTGCTTGTCTCTCTTCTTTAATATTCCCCTTTCTCCACCAGGGCAGTTACTAATCTGGAATCTGTGTACATTAGGTCTTTGTTGTATTTTTACCACAAATGTATTTAACTATGTTTTGAATGTTTTTCACAGTATAGAAACAGAATTATACTATTTATATAGATATATAGATAGATGGGTGGGTAGATAGATATGCTGTCCCTTTTAATGCACATGACAAAAATTCATTTTCAGTGCTATATGGTATACTACTATATGAATATACCACAGTTTCTCTTTCCTTTCTCTTATTGCTGGACATGCAGATTGTTTCCATTTCTTTGCACTTATTCCCAGTACTATAATGAACATTATACATGTCTCAAAGACACGGATATTTCTGGGGTATATCTGTAAGTGAAATTGCTAGATTACAGAATATGCATTTGTTTAAATTTAAGAGATGACTGCAAATTATTTACAAAATGGTTTTGTTCTAGTTTACACTCCTATCAGCAGAACATCATATTTCCCATAGTCATGTTTTTTTATATTTGTATTTGTCTTTTTACACTAAGTCTTTTTGATTTTTACAGTGGTTCTGTACAGGTTTATACAATAGATAACACCACTGGAGCCATGCTACTATCTCATAAACTAGAGTTAACAGCAAAACAATATCCTGGTGAGTCCTCTTCTTTTTTTTTTTTCTTCTTAATTAAAGGTAATATGTGTAGTGAGGTTTTAAATTAAATGATGGAGGCCAAAGGCCAAATATTGTTAAAATATGTAACAACATTCTCTCTGACCGAAGGATTTCTGTGTAACTAGAGGCTCCTGGGATACCTCTTCATTTAGTTTTCTCTATCCTCACTTAGTTTTCACCCCTATATTCCTTGTCTGGGTTTTGCTTTAGACTCTTGCCTGATTTCATTGCCTCTGTTATTTTATGCCTTCCAATTCCATTTATTCATTCAATAAGTAATTATTGAGTACATACTATAGGCCAAGACACTGTTCTAAATGCTGGTTACACAGCAGTAAACAAACCAGAAAGTCTCTTTCTGAACCCCCTTGGTGACTGTTGAGTGAATCCTGTCCACAGGTGTAAGTCTAAAGTCTATATCATTGGAAATGTTTTTTAATGAAACTAACAGAAAACCCAACTTACTATTGCTTAAACAAATAGAATTTATTTTCTGTAATAGCAAGAAATCCAAAGGTAAGCTGCTGTTGGCATTCATTTGGCCTTTCTGTCGTGATCACAGGGTAGCTTCTGAGCTCCAAGCATTACTTCTGCATTTGAGTCAAGAGGAAAGGAGGAAAGAAGGCATCTATATGCTTTTTGATCAGGAAAGCAAAAAAGCTAGATTGAATTTGAGTTCTTCCAGAGAAGATTTCTGTTTGTTTCTTCCAGTCACCTGGGAAAACTACATCAGTCTGGAACCCTTTGCATTATATTCTCTGTTTGAGATTTTTTTGAATCATACAAGTTACACAAATTACAGACTGGTTTCTGGTTGCAGATGCTCAGGGGAACTTCTTTATTTTCCATTCAATACCGTGGACAAAAGCAGGGAAGTGTTCCTTGCTATTTTTTCACCTTCCATGTGGTAGAGTTTATTTCTCAGTCTCCCTTGTTCATGGAATCTTTGTAGTCCCACTGTTACGTGGGTATCTTCTATTAGATTCCCTGCCTTGGCCAAGCTCTGAGCTTTATCTCCTGGCCCTCACATGCTGTGAGTTGTCAGATGTAAAAGTCAGGTCTCTAGGGTTTGGCAGAAAAATTCAGGGCAAGAGCACTTGGTACACTCACTTACCTCCCAGTATTTTTGGATATTTTGATGTGTTTAAGTATTCTGTTTAACATTTTAGTTGTTTCAGTGTGGAGAGTCATTCAAGGTGTCGTTTTGCTATACTGCCAGAAACAGAAATTTGCTCCTTAAGTTTTTATCATTCTTACTGCATAGCCTTTAAAGGCTTGCATATATTTTTTTCTAAGGACACTTTTTGCTGCAACTGACAAGAACAGGGTGTTGTGTGTTTTGATTGTGTTTTCTAACCCTTTTATCTGTTTATTTTTCTATCCATACTAATGTTGTGATGTGCAGTACAATAGCGACCAGCCACATGTGGCTATTTAAATGAAACTAACTGACATTAAAGAAAATTAAAACTTTTCTCAGTTTCATAGTCACACCTAAATGTTGAATAGCCACATGTAGCTACTGACTGTCTATTAGACCAAGCAAATACAGAACAGTTATCATCATTTCAGGAAGTTCTCCTCGTTGCTTCTTTTGATTGATTGACAGCACTGTATTGAATTTTTTAGATTGTTTCTTTATCTCATGTTCTTGGAATGCCATTTCTCCCTTTGGTTATTTACTAACTCTCACTCTTGCAGTCTTTGTTATGGGAGAGTGCTGCCTTCTTGAGTTATATAACTTTAGACTATAAAAACTGCTTAAAATGTCGGGAGATGTGTGCTGTCCCGCATCTTGAACACAGACAAGCTTCTGTGTTTTTTTCTGGCTCCACTGGCTGATTTTTACAGGCGGCAGCACTGCAGGAGTCATTACGTCACACAGTGGCTTCCATTCTGATTCCGGGACTCACGCCGGCCTGAAACCCATTTCTTGTCTTTGTATAGGATGTGAGACCCCAACTCCCTAGTCATTGCTAGGTCCCATTCCAACCTTCTGTCCCTGTATTTCTTTTTTTTTTTTTAATCTTTATTGGAGTAGAATTGCTTTAAAGT